>CAAKHD010005737.1:157834-196351 GCA_901007705.1 Fistularia tabacaria
TCATTCCCAGTGTCCCCATTTGGTTGTAGAGGATTCTCCTTTATTCTCTGTCTCTGCCCCCCCCCCCCCCCCTCCACCCCCCAGCTTACCTCCCGCGCATTTCTCTCACCGCTTCCTCGGCTTCAACAACATCCTCAGACAGCAGTTCGCGGTGCGACTCTTTGTCCGTCTGCAACTGTCTGCATCTTCCGAGTTCCCCCTCTCCACGCCCGCCCCCTCCATTTCCCTGCCCGCACTTTCCCCGAGTGTTAGTCTCCCTCCCTCCCTCGCTGCTATCTTCCAAACCCCCTCCTCTTCCTCCTCCTCCTCCTCCCGTCTCTGTTCATCACTGACAGCTCCGCTCCTCAGGAGCACTGAGGGGAGCAGAGAAAACAAAGATTTGGTTCAGTGGTTCTGATCTTGATTTTCTGCAGATTGAATGGAAGATTAAGGGGAGGGGGGGGTTTATTCATACGCTGCACAATCACTTCCCCCTGCAACTGCAAACCGTGTCTGCGGACCACAGGGGTTGCAGTTATCAGCGCCATCGCGCCGGCTGTGACAAGGCGTCTCTGTGTTTCTTACCTAAAAGTCTGAATAGCGCGGGAACACAATGTGCAGAACGCGGGTCCCGGTGAGGCTGATGCATCATGGGAAAAGGGGCGGTAAACAAAGGCGTCATGCAAATAGACGGTCTCCGCGATGAAGATATGAATCAGTCCTTGCGTTCTGTGGATTTATCGAGATGTTTCTTTCCTATTGTGCCGAAACATGTTATTAGTGTACGTGAGAAGAATAAAAAGTTTGCTTAAATCCAGCGTACAAGGGCGGCACGGCGGAACAGCGGTTAGCAAAGTTGGTTTTCCTGTTGTCATGTAGCAGCCTCATCGCACAGCAGGGTCATCGCACAGACGCAGTGCGAATGAGAGAGTGAACCGCTGCAGGCTTCTGTATGGTGGGTGAACTACGTAGTGAATGGTTTCGGGTGGTCTTCGCTTCTGCTTCACAGCAAGAAGGACCCCGGTTCGATTCCGACAGGGGACCTTTCTGTGCGTGTTTTCTCCCCATGTCGGCGTGGGTTTCCTTCCACAGTGGAAAAAAAACATGCAGCAGGCAAAAATTGGAAAAAGTCAGGAATTGCCCAGATGTGTGAAGGAGACCAGTCCAGGGAGGACCCCGCCTCTCGCCCGACGGCAGCAGGGATTGGCTCGGGCATCCCCCCGCGACCCTACATAGGATAAGCAGTCTGTAGCGGTGAGGATAAGAGCATCTCCATGCCTCCATCCATGTCTCTATATGCCGTGTGAATTAGAGAGTGAATGACTTTCTTCCTCTTTCTGGCATGAGAATGAGAGAGTGAACGGCTGCATGTCTCTGCTTGATGTCGATGAAAGAGTGAATGGTTGCATCTTTCTATGTGATGTGTGAATGAGAGACCGAATGGCTCCATTCCTCTTTATGGCTTGCATGAATGGTTGCATGTCTCTATTTGACACGTAAATGACAGAGTGAAGGATTAAATGTCTATGTATGTGGCCTATGATTGCCTGGCACCTGGACCAGGCTGAACCCTGTCCCTCACCCCCCTAGCTGGGCTGGGATAGACTTCTCCGCCCCTCCACTGACTTTAAGTATGCTTTTATTTAGATTTGTCTTCAATAACTTATTAGTTGTCATCTAATATTCATATCAAACACTTCCCGTTTCCCGCAGAGCCTTTTTCAGAGGCTTCAGGATGCCGCTGAGGGGTGGTGTAGGTGAGAGGATAATAAGGTATTTTGAGCCGAATAGTCCCAATTTTTTTTTTTTTTTTCAGATGCTTAGGCTCGATATCCGGAATTGTACCGAAAGGCGATGTTTCCTGCGACTCCGGGGCGATGGGCGAAGCCTTGAGTGGGCCCTGCGAGCAGATAACAGGGAACCCGGCGGGTTTCCGGCGATCGAGGGAAAGGGCAACGCCCGCCGTCTCCCCTGACATTGATCATGTCTCTGCACGAGCCCCGCTTTACTTCACACATTCACCGGCGAGATGTGAGAAAAAACTTTGCCTTCTTTCATAGGCACAAGGAAGTCACACCATGACAATTCTCCCTCCTATCATCCCCCCTTTTTTCAGGCGGGGACAGCGAGAGGAACACATGGAAAGACATTCATCAGCCGGAGCTTCCCGTCTCTTCTTTCATCTCCCCCCGGTTTTTGTTTCTGCTTTGATTTTAGATTTTAAAAAACAGCTTCTCACGTTTCCGAGAGCTGGAGATTCCACAGTCCAGGGGGTCCTCAGCAGGACGCCGGGGAGGTTAAATGTTAGGAGGAAGGGCTTTACTGCATCGCTCCACTGATTTGGATTTCGGTAAAAATAACCGCGATTCTGATTGTCACCCGAGGTGGATAAAATTTGTTTCGGAGGGTTCGGTCAAAAACAAGTTACGATGGATCAGGCGTTCAATACCTGAATATACAGCCTGACAAATCACATACGCAGCACACGTGGTACACGAAGCAGTAAACCTCCAATTTATATGCCGATAGGAGTTACAGTGAGCACATTTTCCTGGCCTGTAAACGGCCAAACAAAGGATGATTTAGGTGGAGATAAATGAATATATGAATCAATCAATTGATCAATCCATCAATCAATAAGCTGCACTGGCTTCACAGAGAACTCCTCCGGGTTCTATGGGTCCCTCCCACTGTCCGAAAAATATGCAGACGGTAAATAAAAGTTGAATTGGCAAAATGTGTGAACGATAGGGTGGACGGTTGTGTGTCTGTATTTGTCGTGCGATTGAATTTTGTCTCTTTATGAGAGTGAATGATTCTATGTCTCTTTGTGATGTGAGAACGGCAAGATTCATTTTTGTTTATCTCTATATCTGGCCCTCTGACTGACTGGCGACCGGTCCTCAGCTGAGATAGACTCCAGCACCCCTGCGACGCTCAGCGCAGGATAAGCAGTATAGATCATTAATGAGTGAATAGATAAAAACCTGCTGGTAAAAGCATATCATTTGTAAAATGATTTTATTTCATCTAAACCAGATTCTCAAGTTCAAACCAAGGGTCTCTAATTGGAAGCTTGTTGCTGTAAAAACTTTTTTTTTTTTTTTCCTATGCGTGAACTTTAGCAGTGGAGAAAGAACTCGGGGCTTTGCTGTTTTCGTTGCTGGGCTCACTGCCCTTCTCAGAGCTGCACTCTGCGTTTTTCCTGTGACCTCCATCCATTATTTAAGATGAAACAAAGTGAGAAAGTACAAAAAAAAAAAAAAAAAAAAAAGGAAGAAGAAAAGATTTGTACCAACTCTAAGAATGCGATATCTGTAACTGCACGGAAAATATTTTGTAGTAAAATACATAAATACTACACAGTATAACAGCATTGTAATTAAAATAAACACATATTGTTGGCTCACAGTTGGCCTCATGTTGAACACAACATTCCAGTAGAAGCTTTGCTGCTATGAACTCTGATGTGTGCGATGACAGAGTTTCAGCCAGAAGGAAAGGAAAGGTGTAGAACTGGAGAGACCAGCCATGTTGTCTGGCTCAGAGACACCGAGGGAAAGACGGGAGGAAGAGCTGGAGGCAGCAGAGATTGGGATGTTGAGGTTCTCTTTGGCGGCGAGGAGGGCGGATAGGATCAGGAATGAGTCCATCAGAGGGACAGCACGTTAGATGCTTTTGGAGATAAATCGGACTGAGAGGGTTTGGACATGGACAGAGAAATTGTGAAGATCTGGGTTGCCCAGGCAGGAGGTGGAGAGGAAGCCCAGAGAGGAGATTTATGGATGGAGGTAAAGAGGACATGAAGTTAGATAGTGTGAGAGAGATTTATAGACCAGTAGTAGCTTCGCTGCAATTGGAGTTTCAAATCCTTCTTGAATTTACTCACTGAAGGCAACCTCAGCCAACCTCCAGAGTATGAAGCGCTTTATGATCACTTAAAGATCTTGTGAGATCTTGCCTGTTGAAAATATGCAAGCGTACCAACAAAGTGAACCTCAAAGATTTGCAGATTTTGGCCAAATATATTTGGATCAATAGCAAGATGGCCCCTCAAAATTGAATGTGAATGACAGAGTGAATGGTTGAATGTCTCTTTATGTGACCCTGTGATCAACCTTCCTCTCATCCAATGACACTGAATGGATGAATATTTTCCCTTGCCTGGATACTATGGATACACTTTCTGTGCGCTTAATGTTACCGACAAAGTTTTTTTCAGCAACGGCCGCACTCTCTAAAACAAGAAAACCTGTTGTAATAGTAACACTGCCTGTTTTGGATGGGAGTTGTGCAAAGCATGCGGGGATGAGTCTTCCTGTTCTGCCAAGCGGGCAGCGACTCGCTGTGTTTTTCTGGGGAGTGCCCAGTGTGCTGCTTCCCAGAAAAAAAAGAAAAAAAAAAAAGCCAAACTCTATTCTGAAGTACTTGAAAAAGTGGAATGGAACAGATCTTGAGGCGAAACACACGCGGCATGATAATTTCCGAGTTTGAAAACAAGAAAAACTGGACACTTTCTGATCCAGATGGAAAATGCTGGAGCATTTACAGATAGATGAAAAATAAATGGAACGCAGTCAAAGAATCACTGTAGCAAAAGCACGCCAACTGCCGAGAGAGAGCACCATCTGAGGAGGGAAGAAGCTCCTCAGATTTGGCTCTTCTGCTCTCCTACAGGCCCTGGCTTGGGCTGCCCCTTCTTTTATGCAGCCGTTCTATAGAATAGAAATCCACCTGCTTTACACTTTTAATTTTATTTACCGGACCTGGAGTACGCCTACTCCCTGCACAGCGCTTGGAGGCACGGCGTCCACAAAAGGCGCCGGGGATTTCTCCTGCTTAAATGTATGCAATGCAATATACTTGAAAATCAAATCTAGTATGCCCTTCACATAAATCCATAATCAAGACGGCCAGTTTGGAGCAAAAGCGAAATGTGTTGTTTTCATTTACCGTATTGATTTTCCCCAAAAGTGCCTTGGCAGCAAATCAACTTCCGGCGCTTTCGGTATTTCTTCTCAGTGTCAACCGTTACAGGTTGAAAGAAATCGACTTTCTTTTTGAATTCCACACTTTTTTGATCCAGCTTGGGGAAATGGAAAATTCCAAGGCTTCAGAAGTAAATTTTGAGAAGGCGGTCGTCTTTATTCCGCCCTCTGTCTCTGCAAAATTGCGAAGGTGTGCATTTTCAGAGCCGCCTGGCCTATTAGGCCATAGAGGCAAATGCCGAGGGCGCTGTCACCAGTCCACGGGGCGCTGAAATTCAGGGAAAAAAAAAGATCACCTTCAGTACAATCATAGTATAACTAGTGATTACGAGTAACCCTTAAAATGGAAATTTTCACAACAATTCAAATGTAAAGCAATGCCTGATTGCTGTGAAGATAATACTTTATTGATCCCTGTTACGACTAATGACAACAACAAATGATTTAAATCTATTACTTTTATTATTATTTATTCACTTCATTACTGGATTTTGTTTCGTGGCGGAGGGATTTATATGGCGTGTCAGATTTTGGGGGGATTTATTTGGTCATTTTTTCAGCATGTGAATCGGATGACATGTTATCTCATAAATTTAAGACAATGATAAAACCATCGCTATTCAATTTCTTTTGTGAGCGTATGGAAATCGCAGATGGAGGGAGGCGCCATATAAAATCTCGCCCAGGGCGCCACATTGGCTGGAGCCGCCTCATGGTGGTCAGATGTGTGCGTTTACACATTGTTCACGCAACCGTTTTGGAATATACTGCGCAAAAAACTGCACAAGGGGCGTATGTACTTGACATTTTGAGACTCTGTGGGTGTACTTACATCAGCGCATCCATCGGCCTGCATCCATTTGTACAGTATTACTTTCCGGGGCCATTTCATTTGGCGTGACATGTTTGACCTTGGTGTTCTCTTTCCCTGGCACTGAGATGAGAACCCTGTCTAATCACTCCGAGCACTCTTCAGCCCCTGCAGGATTTGGCTTGCCACCCCCCCTGACAATTTTCTGACTCTGCATGGCCCTTCTGTGGCCCAACAGCTAAATACCAACACATGCTGCTATCAATTGCGTTAAATGCCAATTACATGCTCTCCCCCAGACTGTACCGGCAATTAATGGCGTTGGAGTAAAGCTGCCTTGTTACAGTTTATATATACTCTGCTGTTTTTTTTTTGTTTTTTAACCTTGGATGTTCAGGTCATATTCGAACTCCATTTGCAGCGAATATTATTAAATAATTTCATGCTCGTTCTCATTAAGGAGTGGATACTTTGCAACACCCATTAAAATATCTGTTTGTGCAAACGTGGCTCGATTTGCATTCAAATAGAATGCAAAACGCCAGAGACAATGGAATGTACTTCAAGTCAGCCCCTGCTCTTATATTTAATAGGAACAAAATAGGACTTGGTGCTTTAGTTTTACTCGCACACAAAGCAATCATTCAGAGAGATGGATCTAATGTTGGAATAACAGCTGGCGCTGCAAATGTATGATGGCTTATATCCGCACTTCATCACTCTCCATGGTCAGTAAAGATTGCATTGGACCGACGACGTCGTCCGCCGAACACGGTGGCTTAATTGGCTGATTGGTTCGTGGGATTGAAATCTACTGGAGGTGTTTTCCGTTGGTTAATCAGGTTGCGGGATAGCGCTGACACAGCAAGAGCGGCTAAGCTAATAAAATCCTAAGAAAAGTGCACGGGAGACAACATTATGCTGCGGTGGATAAACCAGGCGGTGAGGGAACGGCTGTGTTTAGCCTGTGCGCCACAACGGGAATGGGAACTGTTTTCGGATGTTAAATTGAGCAAAAGAAATAAATGAATAAATACACTGACCACTCTGCCTGGAAGTGTTTTCTCAGCGTTCACAGTTTTACAAATGTATCACCATGTGTCTTTCATCGATGCATGATTTAATAGCATATTGATTCACGCGCAACTTCTCTTAAACTGTCGCCTGGAAAAACCAGGCGTCTGAAGGCGCACCGAGCCACGATGCAACCAGAATAGACAGCCGTTCATCCAGAGCCGGCTTGTTCGGGGCGGAAGGGGGAGGTGAAGACAGCTTGGAGAGAAATGTGAAAAAATAGGAGCTGTAATAAGGAACAATAACAAAATGTTGGAAGGTGATGCAGACTCCACCATCAGCCAACCTCCACTATTTGCTCTGGGGCCTGGCTGGCGTTCATGCCAATTTCTCTGCTGTCTGTGTTTGGGAGAGAATACCAATTCGAGCCTCCTGACAGAATTAGATGATTTAACAGTTAGCAGCAAATACCGTTACCTTGTAAAACAGCATTTGGCTCCAGTCCATGTGAAGAAAGCATGTAAGGGCGGCTGGCGGTGAAAGTTTTATCAAAGCTTATCTCCAGCCTGTCCCTGCAAGAGGGAAAATAAGGTGCTACATTTCCACTGACGACACTTTAAAAGAGATTGAAGCCGTGAACTGATGTAGGTCGGGTTACCGCCTCACAGATGGACTCCGCTGTAGACTCAGCAGAGCCATTTTGGGACTGTGAGTAACTTTTTCTTCTCTTTGTTGACACATCCTTGTCCCCCACGGTCCTCTAGACGAGAAGATATTCCCTCATTCGTCGTCTTTACCCGAGCCAATCCGGGCTGACATTGGACAAGAGTCGGGATTTAACCCGGGACGGTCGTCAGTCGATCACAGGGCCACGTAAAAAAGGCATCCAACCGTGGGCAATTTAGAGCCCTCAATTAACCTACTGACTGTTTTAGGTTTGTGGGAGGAAAACGTAACTGCCGGCCAACCCTAAAAGCAGCTGTTTTATGAGTCCACGTGTCATCGAGCGCAATCCGGTCAACATGAAAAGATAAAGAAATTGCAAAGTATCTGAACACATTATCCAGTGTGTGTGGATTCACTATACAAATGCAGTGTTGTCATTTCCAAGAAGCCAAAAAAAGAAGAGAATATCGCATCCTCTCACGAACATCCCTAAAAACACAGATGTGACCTACAAATACAAACTCACTTACTTTTAAAATGAACTAATTTACAGCTTCAAGTTCACAGACCGAACTCATGCTTGTTCCGAGGAAAACAATGACGCGAGGGGAACAAGATAAGGAGAGGGAGTTAGGAAAGTGAATCCGGATTGTGCTTCTTCAGTCGGTGAGGGTAAATTATGGAAAATCAGCTTACTGTAATCCCGGCACTCGTTGAAGTGGGGATGATCCCGAGCGACTTGACACTATTGTGCTTCTTTTTTTTTTTTTCGAAATTATGCACTTGTTAGTCGGGCGGCGTGAAACACTCTGGTATGTATTTGCAGGTTCATGACCCCTCTTTTCTTTCTTATTTATGGGGGGACTCTGCGTTGGTGTACTTAATGTTTGTCGAGTGAATATAAATTGCAAAGCACGAGTGACTAGAATCAAACTGTGAAAGGAAAAGTGTGCAGGAGATGGAGACATCTGGTGGCTAAATTAAAGACAGCAAACCCTCTCCTCACCTCTCCCACTTTTGAGAATTATGAATATACTCAGATTTCATGTTGTCGTGCTGGATCTCGGAGGCACCAGCGAGAATGTCCCTGGTTTGATTCCAAAACTCCATGCCTCTGTGGATTTCCTCAGAGTTCCCCGGTTTCTTCTTACGGTCCAAAAACGTGCAGCAGGTTCATTGTAGCCCCTAGATTGCCTAAATTTATCAATGCAGAAATGAATGGCTGTATGTTTCTATGACGTGTGAATGAGTGAGAGGAGGGTTTTCTCCATATGTGACCCCATTGATCGAGTGGCGACCACTTCAGGGTGAACCCCGCCCCACGCCCAATCTGGGCACGGCTAGGCTCCATCCTCAAGCCCCCAACTCCAAGACCCTGACTGCAGGATAAGCAGTAGAGATCCTGAACAAATTAGTGAATTAATGAATGAATGTCTCTCAAAACAACATTAATGCTTTAGGAGTAACTACTGTCATGTAATCCCCTATCTTCAGAAAACATATGACAGAATGCTTGCAAAACTTCTGGCAAATATGGACACTGGCTCCCCCCCCCCCCCCCCCTTCGTAAGGCACTGGACAATTTTAAAAGAAGCTTCAGCAACAAACTCATACAAGTCCATCTGCCTAAAGGAACAATCCAGGAGATTGTTCCTGCCTCTTGCCATCAGACGCTTTAACACATCTGTCTCTTCCAGACCTGTGGTCACAGAACTGGAGTACCTTAATTAACACATATCGTCCAATCTGGTCCACTGCACTTCTGTGTGTTTCTACCGCCGATTTTCTTTTTGGAATATTTTTGAATCTCAAAATTTTTTCTTAGTTTATTGTTTTTTTTATATAATTGGCTGCCATGACAATCTAATTCCCCTTTTGGGATTAATAAGGTTTATCTATCTATCTATCTATCTATCTATCTATCTATCTATCTATCTATCTATCTATGAGTGTGTATTTAGCCCACAATATTCATGAAATTGTGAATAATCGTGAAATTTTAAATAATGATATATCGCGCATAGATCTCAGTAAAGTGATACCAGGACAGAAGAATTCATCCAGTTACTGAAATAAGTTGTATTTCTCTTGCTGCTGGGTTTCATTTTTTCATAGATATGCATTTGCATAGATTTATGAAAAAAGAGAATAGAGAATTAAAATTACATTGCATCACGAACACAGAAAATTTAGAAAAAAAGAGGAATTACCCGAATCTCATAACAACTTTATCAAATAAAGAATATTTGACTTTGATTTTTACATGACCACATGAAATGTATAACTCCCTAAATTGTATAAAGATTAAATTATTACTGCCGGAAAACACACGCGGGGATCCCCACAGGGGAGACTTCAACACTGCAGTTGCTCTTAAACAGAAAAGAAGAAGAAATCGTCCACAAATCTGCGAGGTCAATTTGAATTTCTAACATATGGGTTTGCGTATAATTCCACTGACTTGAGTAAATGGACGGTTTAAAGATGGCTGCCCCCTGAGCCCAGCCCTCAGCCCATCCCGCCCACGGTGTGACAGATGTTACGATTTGCTTTTCACCGGCAGGTAAGTCAAGGTCTCTTTTGAGGGCCACCACCTGCCTGTAAGAACCAGCCCCCCTGCCCCAAGTTCCCATTCAAGTCTTGAACACCGAAAAATCTTCTCCATTTATAAAGATCGGAGCAAGTACGAGATGGCAATCACTTCCCATTTGTACGTTTTCAAGCCAAATGAAAGGAATCAAAAAAAGATAAGCGTTTGATTGTTTTGTTCGTCAATATCTTTGGGTTTTATTATGAGGACTCAAAGATGAGTTGGACGTTGATGCTGGCAAGATGCGTGCGTATAAAAAGCCAAATAATTGACACTTCACTAGAAACGATTATTGCACTTGAGGGTGCGAATATGTCGGAAGCACATTGTGTCACGACACGACACAAATCACTTCCAGTTGATGTCAGTGTTCATTTATGCCATTAATGATTCTCCGCCGAGTTATTAGTTGAAACCCGATTCAGGCTTTAAATCGCAGGCTAAATTCAAAGACGTAAACGTTGTAAACAGCAGTTTCTCATCTATTTGTCGCTGGAGTGCACACTTGAGTTCTATTTACCAAAAGCGAGCTCATAATGCATGTCTTTTGAGCTCTGGCCTCGTTTGTGAAGGTGTGTTAAATCTCCATTCAGACCCTTTGTGTGAAAAAAGACATTTAAAAGCACTAAAGTCAGGCAATGCACCGCTGTTAATCAAGGACTTTTATTATCAATTAGCACTTTGTAATAAATGCACACTGTATTTCTACTTCTCCACATCTACACGCACTTAATGACACAGATGATATACTCCGGGGTTGCAGCTCAATTAGAAATAAAAGCAGAAACCAGATTAAATTGATTTGAGAATAAAAGTAGAAAGGAAAGGCAGGAAACTTTTTTTTTTTTTCATTTTAACCTCCAAGAGAGTGTTAATCACAAACATGTCTCCTAGTAATTAGACTAAAAAAGAAAACAGTGATGAAAAAAAACAAGATGGCTGCGGGTTAATAATCCACTATGTGCTGAAAGGTGGGAGATTCGCCTGTCCAATTATAACAGAGCAGTGGCAGAGTGCAAGCACTTCACGCATCTATAAACTGCATATGAAATGCAAAGTAAACTTATAAAGATCAACATGTTCTTTTTGTTTTTTTTATTGATTTATTAATGTTTGTTTATCTTTTTATTGTTTTGTTTTTTTCCCCAACGGCTGGCCTCATTTTTTCAGTATAGTTAATTGGGCAAAAAATCTTTTGCTTTGCTTCCGAACGATTATCCCACTACTGTGTAATTTGGGTCATTCTGAATGCAGGACGTATGTGGCTCATGTGCATGTTTGGTTCTAAAATTTGTTTTAAATCAGCATGTTACATGCTAAATGAGCAAAAACAGGAGAAAACATCTCTTCCCCTCTTGAGCTATGAAATGGGTGCAATTCTAGAACTGAGGAGCGGTCACAAATGTTGGCTTTACCAATATTTTATTTGGCATTCGATATTTTCTTCAAGCCCCAAGATACACGGCTCACACAGCTTTTCGATGGGTGCTTGCACGTGTGCTGGTGCGCTGTTTGGATAAGGACCATGAAAATGGACCATGCGATGCTGCTTGTTATCACAGTGATGCATTCGAAGATGATTATGGTGGAGATGGAATATGATCGTGATCTCGAGGATCAGGAGTGTGTTCCCCAGCATAGCGGTGTTCAGAATTAAAATTACCGCTGCACTGCTGGAGGTTTTTAATAAGCAATTGATGTTAAAATATATGTATATTTATTCTGAGACGATTACTATTTTGCATTTCAGCTTTGACATCATCACTTTATCATTTTTAAACAACCATGTTTGACCTACTCGCAACCAAATAACGACCAGTTCAAAAGTGACTCCAGGCGGAAGTCTTGGCCAATTTGGCCAATACAAGTTTCTTTGGGGATATTCCAGCTAAGCGACTGTGGCCTGCTATCTATGGTGACAAAAAAAAACTAGATTCCCTCCTGGAATACTGAAATCATAAAAATGGGACAGACCACCAACATGCAAAAGGAATGCAATATGTTATTTGAAGCAGATTTGATGTTTAAGGCATCGCAATGTTTAATCTACACGCAGAGAGATAGAACACAATATCGACACTGTTGAAACTGGGGCAATGGCCGCTTCACAGCTCAATAAACACAAAGCACACAAACTGCGGCTCGATCAATACAGTGGCCCAATATTTAGATATTAATTATCAATTAAGTTAAACAATACTTGCAGCAGAGAACACGGCTGTTTGCTAAGACAGTCTTTTGGTCGGACTGCACGGCATCGAGGAACAGAAAATGACAAACACAAAGTACAGAGTACCGAGGCAGTCAAATACCAATGCTTCAAATGCGGTGGCAACTGTGACAGGTGACTATGATGTATTTTATCACAAGATCACGGATATGTTGTATCGCCATCTGGCACTTGACAGTTAGTTTTGTCAGACTGGCTTGTTGGAGCTTAAAGTTGGTCACATGACCATTCTCTATCTCTGTATGACAAGGGGAAGCATTAGGCGTTATTTCATTCCCTTGTCTCCTGCCCTTCAACTTATCAAACCTTCCTCGCTCTCCAGCTCGGTCTTGTCTCCTGCACGTCTTCCACCACTCCGATATCCCCTCGTCCAATTCTCCTCCTCCTCCTGCGCTCGTTTCCCCTCAGCTCCATCTTCCCCAAATCCATGCATTCATAGTTCAAGTGTCTGAGTGATGAAAGCTGGATCTGACCAGGGGAATCACCTTCCCAGTGCTTATAAACATAATCAAACACTAGGGGGCATTTCTATGTACATGTGTGTGTATGTATGCATGCATGTATGTGTGTATATGAGCATTCATGTATGTGTGTATGTATGCATGCATGTATGTGTGTATGTGTTCATGTGTGACATACATTCATCACATACATTCTGTGTGTGCTATATGTGTGAAGATCAACATTTTGTGCAGAACTTTTCCAATGGAAGTGAGGAATCTTCTCTTCATTCTTTCCTCTCCACAGATCATCCTATATCCCATGTCCGGTCTGTCTCAGCTCACTAACATATTACCTGAAAAAGTGTAAAACTGGATTTACCAACATACTTTATTACATCTGTTCAGCATAATAGAGAGCATATTGGCTTCTGTTTCTGTAATGAAGTGTGGGAGACGAGGGGAATGCGAGCAATATTTATTTCAATTCATCAGATTTGTGAGATTTTAAAACTGCCTTTGAACATAAACTCAATGTTTTTTGTGTGTGTTTTTTTTTTATATTCTGCTTTGAAACTGGAGGTATCTTTTCATTTCCACAAGAAAGCAGCACAAAAAAACATCTGATCCACGTTTTTTTTTCCTCAGACGGAGCCCCGGCTTCCTCATGAATTGCTGATGCATTGCAGGTTTAACACAACAGCTCCAGTTCTCCCAGTTATAATGCCTTTCAAATGCTGATCCAGGATGCACTTGCCATAACAGAGCGGGCAAAGCCGAGAAAGCCTCGGGACCGAGTGGGCTGCATAAGACACTGCAGAGATGAGAATGGAGAGCAAAGCTGTATTGCATAACAGCCTGGCTTTTTTCCACAGCAATTGACCCTGGCACATACACCTTGCATCCTCCCACTCCCACCTCCACCTTTTTTCTCTCCTCCTCGGCGCCGGTAAATGAAGAGTCCCTGCTCTAGGTTCTGATCCTGAGAACTTATGACAGCCAAAGCCTCCCCACTCTCTGAAGTAAGCCCCGGCAGCCATAGGCCAGTTTATGATTCCCCACTCAAGCCCAGGCTGCGAGGCATGGGCAAGATGCCGCCTGTGTGACTACAACGGATAGAAAAGAAAGTGAAAGATCTGTATTTAACCTCACCTGCCTGGTAAGATCGCATGGATTCCAGACAACAAAATTCTGCTTTGTCTTTCTGCAAGAATACCATCTAAAATGACCGCTTTAATATTCCAGAGAGTTTGAATGATGAGGTTGATTTTAATCAATATCTGCCCCACACCTGCATCAAAATAGTAGCATGATATTCCACTCTAAATAATAAACATATAAAGTACATATGAAGTCCTTGAGCTGCCACCTGACTGTGGTGGAGGGGTCTGCGTGTCCCAGTGATCCTAGGAGCTATGTTGTCGAGGCTGGAGGGGAAAGAGCCCGAGCTGGTGCACGAGGCTGAGAGACTCCGAGTAGAGATAGTCGGACTCACCTGGACGCACAGCGTGGGGTCTGGAACCAGGCCTCTTGAGAGGAGCTGGACTCTTTTCTACTCTGGAGTTGTCCCCGGTGAGAGGCCCCAAGCAAGGGGGTTGCATATTGATTGACCCCCGACACAGCGTCTGTATGTTGGATGAGAGGGTAGCCTACCCCCGCCTTCAAGTGGGGGTGCAGGCTCTGACTGTTGTTCGCGGCTATGCACCAAACAGCAGTTCAGTTTACCAACCCTTCTTGGGGTCCCAGGAGGGGCTGCCAGAGAGCGCTCCTCCTGGGGACTCCCTCGTTGTACTGGGAGACTTCAACGCTCACGTGGGCGATGACAGTGCGACTTAGAAGGGTGTGATATGAAGGAACGGCCCCCCGAACTAAACCCAAGTTGCGTTTTGTTAATGGACTTCTGTGCTCATTGCAGATTGTCCATAACAAACACCATGTTCAGGCATAAAGGTGTACATATGTGCACTTGGCACCAACGCACCTTAGGCCTCAGTTCTTTGATCGAATTTTACTCTTGTGGTCGGACTTGCAGCCGCAAGTCCTAGACCCTCGGGGGAAGGGAGGGATGGAGCTGTCAACTGATCACCACCAGGTGGTGAGCTGACTCCGGTGGTGGGGGAGGATAATGATCGGACCCGGCAGACCCAAACGTAGCGTGAGGGTCTGCTGTGAACGTCTGGCAGATTTCCCTGTCAGAAAGCCTTTCAACTCCCACCTCAGGCAGAGCTACAACCACGTCCCGAGGGAGACGGGGAACATTGAATCTGAATGGGCCATGTTCCATCCTGCCATTGTCAAGGCAGCAGATTGGGCCTGCGGCTGTAATTTGGTCGGCGCGTGTCTGGGCGGCAACCCTCAAACCTGCTGGTGGACCCCAGCAGTGAGGGATGCTGCAAACTGAAACAGGAGCCCTATTTGGCCTTTCTGGCCTGTGGAACTCTGGAGGTAAATGACAGGTTCCAGCAGGCCAAGCGGCATGCAGCTTCAGTGGTCACCGAGGCAAAAACTCGGGCATGGGAGGGGTTCAGGGAGACCATGTAGCACGACTCCCGGTGGGCTTTAAGGAGATTCTGGTCCACCATCCGTCGGCTCAGGAGGGGAAAGCAGTGTTTCGTTAACACTGTGTGCAGTGGTAGCGGGGCACTGTTGACCTCAATGCGAGACGTTGTAGCTCAGTGGCAGGAATACTTCTCAGACCTCCTCAATCCCGTCGAAACGCCGTCACATGAGGAAGCAGAGCCGGGGTCCTCTGGAGAGGACCCGCCTTTTTCTGAGGCTGAAGTTGCTGAAGCAGTCAAAAATCTCTTCAGCATCCCCGGGGGTGAATGAGGCCCTGGGTTCCTCGAGGCTCTGGATGCTGTAGGTCTGTCCTGGCTGACACGCCTCTGCAGCATTGCGTGGAAGTTGGGGACAGTGCCGCTGGACTGGCAGACTGGCGTGGTGATCCCCCTTTTTAAAAGGGGGGATCGTAGGATGTGCTCCACACTCACACTCCTCAGCCTCCCTGGTAAGGTCTATTCAGCGGTGCTGGACAGGAGGGTCCACCGGGTCGTTGAACCTCGGATTCAGAAGGAGCATCGTGGTTTTCATCCTGGTCACGGACCACTGGACCAGCTCTATACCTTCAGCAGGATTCTCAAAGGGGCATAGGGTTTGCCCAACCAGTCTACATGTGTTTTGTGGATCTGTAGAAGGCATTCAACCGTGTCCAACGGGGAATCCTGTGGGAGTTGCTGGATTATGTGGTACCAAATCCTGTAATATGGGCTGTTCGGTCCCTGTATGGCTGGTGTTGGAGCTTGGTCCGCATCGCCGGTTGTAAGTCGGACACGTTACCGGTGAGAGTTGGACTCTGCCAGGGCTGCCCTTTTGCCACCAATTCTGTTCAGAACTTTTATGGACAGAATTTCTAGACACAGCCAGGGTGTCGGGGGGATCTGCTTTGATGGCCACAGGATCAAGTCTCTGCTTTTTGTAGATGATGCGGTTCTGTTAACTTCATCAGGATATGATCTCCAGCTCTCACTGGTTCTCTCGCAGCCGAAGGGATCATGTTCACGAACGAGGGAAGGATGGAGCGGGAGATCAACAGGCAGATCGGTGCAGATTCTTCAGTGATGCGGACCCTGTACCTATCTGTTGTGGTGAAGAGGGAGCTGAGCCAGAAGGCAAAGCTCTTAATTTACCAGTCGATCTACATTCCTACCCTCACCTATGGTCATGAGCTGTGGGCAGTGACCGAAAGTACGAGATCGCAGATACAAGCGGCTGAAATGAGTTTTCTCCAGACGGTGGCCGTAGATAAGGTGAGAAGCTCGGCCATCCGGGAGGAACTCAGAGTAGAGTCGCTGCTCTTCTCCGCAGAGATGAGGTGGCTCGGCCATCTGGTCAGGATGCCTCCTGGACGCCTCCCGGGGGAGGTATTCTGGGCATGTACATCAGGGAGGAGGCCACAAGGAAGACCCAGGACACGCTGGAGAGACTATGTCTCTAGGCTGGCCTGGGAGCGCCTTGGGGTCCCCCCAGAAGAGCTGGACCATGTGGCTGGGGAGAGGGAAGTCTGGGCCTCCCTTCTCCGGCCGCTGCCCCTGCAACCTGACTTCGGGTAAGCGGCAGAAGATGGATGGATGAATGGACGGATGAAGTACATTTAGAATGTTGTATAATTGGAGACTTCAAATTTACTCATTTGAAAATAATTCTCAGTCTGAAACACAAGGCCTGAACCCAACACCTTTTAAAAATGTAGCCAATTAACAACTAAGATATGAACAATTCGGTCCTTTTTTTGCACCATTCATTCATTCATCCACTATCCAGACCGCTTAACCTGCAGTCAGGGGTTGGCGGAGGCTGCTGCCATTGGGTCAGAGCCAGGGTTCACCTTGGACCAGTTGTGAGTCGATCTCAGGGCCGCATATAGAGATATACAATCATTCACTCTCTCATTCCCAAATCAGGGTGATTTAGAGTCTCCAACTGCATGTTTTTGGGAGGAAATGCATGCAGACATGGGGAGAACCAGGGATCATTTTGCTATGCACTAACCATTGAGCCACCGTGCCTCACGCATCAATATGTATGTATGTATATATATTTCAACAAATGTCAATTCTAATGCTTCAAATGTCAAATATGCAGTCTGGGCAGCACAGGGTAAAGAACCTGGAGAAAATCCTTGTAGACACGGGGAGAACATGCAACTCAACAGGGGCACCCTGTTGGAATCAAACCAGGAACTATCATACTGCTATCGAAAGCGCTATCTATGGTGCCACCATGCCGCCCATACTTATCTTACTTACCATACTTAAAAACAATAAGATTTCATCCGAACACGTCAGCAGACAGACTGCAAATATGAACAATCTGATCGGATAAACCTTAAAGGAACTCAAACAGAAGCGGCAAATAGTCTATTTTCGTTGCTCAGGTAAACTGCCAAGAGCGCAAAGAAAGTAAACTTCAAGAACACGAACGGAAAAAAAAAAATTAAAGGTGCTGCTTAGAATTCTGTACGTTGACTCTGCTTCCTCGAAGTTTCCCGAGATAGGCATATTTCCTCATTGTTGAGCACCCTTGAAAACGCTGCTATTGTATTCACACAAAAATAAATAAATGAACAAAATGATCACTTTACCATAAAAGAGTAAATCCGAAGCCCAGAATCAAACAGGAAAGCTTGCTTTAAAGGATCAAAAAAGAATGAACGGTATCTGTCATGAGTTTGGCCAAACCAGTGGGTCTTCTGCGGTGGGCAGCCCGTTGCTTGACCAAGGACTGGTGCATGTTGATGCATTCCTTGCTACATGGCTGCATTGTTACCTTTTTTTCTTCAAAGTAGAAGGTAGATTAAAATATATAAATGAATAAAATTTGAACTTGTGGTCTGGTGACCCCAGAGGTCATTACAACCTGAAATGACAGTGGCACTCTGATCTATGGATTGACCTGTATGACTCCAGATTATATAGCAAATTAAGGTCCTCCATAATTGCAAACGGATAAACTGATAAGGAGATTGAATAGGTGCTGGTTCGTGCTTGCACCCCGCAGCAAGAGGGTCCCCGGTTCAATTCCGACAGGTGCGCTCTATGTGTGGAGTCTGCATGTTCTCCCAGTGACTGCGTGGGTTTCTTCCTGGTTTTCCCGTTTCATTGGAGACCCGGAAACAAAAGCCTTTGACAAATTCCAGATATGGTTGGGATGAAGGGTAGTCGCAAATCTATAATGAATATATGTTGTCATTGTTTAAAACTGGATTATTTGTAATAAAGTAGGTCTTAAACTTATTTGATTATGTGCTCTCTATGGGAAAATCATATTCCTGGAATTTTTTTTTTATCAAGAATTATAATAAAAATGTATAATAATAATCTCCAACTGATCTATAGTTTTCTCAATTATTTTTCCTAAGTTTATAGAAATTAGTATTTTGAATGTAATGTCATTATGATGAAAATTGAGATTTCACTCCGCCCCAGATATAAGCACTTTCACGGTCAACCCCATTTGTTGGGTTCTTTTACAACTTTGCATTCATATCCCTATATCCAATAAGTATCAGTGGTGATTATTAATGATAACATTAGTAGCCATGATAAATGAGCAACGTTATGCATTGCTTTTAAACCCTGCTCAAATCATGGCTGAAATTCTTCATTTATATTTAAATGTAGTATATATATTATTTTCCTACAGCTCCTTTTCTCTCCCAGTCAGGCCAGAGTTCAGACCTTCCAGCCATTGCAGCCGCTGCGGCTTTTTTGCAAGACCCCCTTACAAACAGATTATCATCAATCCACAGCGGTAGGGCAATCATGTCTCCCTAAGACAGATTGCTCTGTTAAGGTTCTCCATAATTTAATATCCCTCTCATTCTTCATCTCTCTTATTTCTCTCCCTCCTTCCCTGCCTCCGTCAGCTTGGCAAAGTCATGCTGAGTTCCTAAAAATGTATTAAATTATGATGTGTCACGAAACTAATTCTCTTCCCCGGAGTATGAATCACATGACAGATCCCCCACCGGCCTTACCTTCGACACACCATACGCATGTAGCGGGGTAATGGATTAAAATTAGCCACAAGTTTCGTAAATTATTGACCCCGGACCCATTTTTCGACTGCTGGCAGCAATCAGTTTATGACGGGGTGTGTCTGCTAATGCCCAAAGGAGAGAGGGTGGGGACTCTTTACTTCACCTTGCTGTTAAAACACCGCATTAGTCTCTCCTAAAGACTTTGCTTAAGCATGTGAGAAATGAATGGATGAGGGGAAGGTGGAATGTAAGTTTCAGCCGTGCAACAATACATCAGTGAAATGGCTTGTTGGTGTACTCATAATAACCTTTAAACATTTATGAAAAGGATGGAATTTGATTTAATTTAATTTTAATACCCATCATTTATTATTAAGCCCTTTCCAATGAATATTTCAGGCTCTAATCTTATTAGCGGGATAGAGTGTTAAGACTTTCACCCGCACACAACAGATTTCCCTTAAGTTGTGTTTACCAACGGTAAACCCATTCTCGGGCAGTCTCCAGTGTGCACTCCAGTGTGCTGCAGTGAGATGAAAGGAAGGGCTTGGAATGTGAGGGAACTCGTAGCAGAAAGGGACATTAGCGCTTTTACATGTGTGGTGGGAATTCCAATCATCTCTGAAACGCAGTGGCCAGATTTACGTTTCTAGTTTCTCAACATGGGGTTAGCTGGTAAATGGAAAAGTGTGAGTTTCATTCTCGGTTTTCTGCCGGGTGCAGTTGTTGTATGTTCCGCTTTTTGTGCTTTGAGACAGGGTCGTCTGAATTTTGGGTTTTGTAGTGCGGCAAAGCCCACGATCCATTCATTGGTGACCTTATTCACTAAAGATAATTTGGAACTCATTTGTACATGAATATCTGAGCATCTGAGACTCAGTGTGCCGGGTTTGTGAGGAATACAAGAGATGGAGGAAACCGATGATCTCCTGGTCTTTAATATTAATGGGCACAATAGGCTTTGAGGGAAGGACAGGAGGCAGAGCTGGAGGCACCAGAGATGAAGATATCGAGGTGCTTTTTGGGAGTGAGGAGGACGGATAGGATGAGGACTGAGTCCATCAGAGGGACGGCACATCGTAGATGTTTTTTTGGAGATAAAGTAGAGGAAGACCAGAGAGAAGATTAGTTGATGGAGTGAAAGAAGACATGAAGTTAGTTGGTTCGCGAGGATGCAGAAAAAAATGGTTAAGGCTTGCTAATGCTAATGTTATGCGCGGAAATAGGTGTGCCCATGCTGAATTTGTCACTGTCACGGTTGTTAAGCAATCCACCTACCGGAGGGCAGTGCAGGGTTCAGGGTTCAGTTCCAAGTTCCGAGTTCTGTATCAAACATGAACTAACACGGTGACGGATGAGAAGATGCCGATGATTTACATTCTAAGAAAGAGAAACAAAAGAGACGCAAAAGAGATGTTCTGCGTGACCATTAGTCACGGAGAATTCCACTGGTAATATCGATGCCACGTTGTCTTCTTGTTCTCTGTTCCTTCAATTAGTCGCACTTTAGCATTCTGCTCAACACTACCTCCCATGACTTCCGGAGTTACCGCTGCGTTTGTTGCGTTTGGCCATGCATCCGGAAGCTCCGGAAAACGTGCAAGACTATGCATGAAATGAATGCAGAGGACGGACAGGAGGCCTCGTCCATATGCAAATTTAACGTTGAGCATCAATGAGCCCTTACTTGAAGGCAGATGACTGGCTGTGGCAAAAGAGGAAAGTTAGCACAATCGAACGTGTTTGTATATCAGAATTTTAGTCATACGCTTTCTTTTAAATGTACGTTGAGCGGGGGTCAAGGATCTGGGGTTAAAAAGAAAGGAGAAACAAAAAATCAATTCTATCTCGGTCATGTCAGTTAATCAGATTTAGTTTCATCCATCCATCCCGTCCAATGACCTCCCTCTGCTCCGTCAGAGCAAAGCTGTCAAATCAAAGCAGCTGGTAAAGGAAGATGTCGTGTTCTCTGTTTTGACAAAGTTCGGCTCTGGCAAGAATGACACAAAGGAGATGTGAATGTGAACAGTGCTGAAAACGAATCCGACCCCGCGATAGTTAACAGGCGCTGCTGCAAATGTTTTGATATTTCAGCATCGCATACATGTTTTTTTTTTTCCATTCATCATCGTAATAATAATAATGATGATAACAGTGATAATAATAAGAAGATCAATAATGGATGGCAAAGTGGAGCCATGCGTGGAGTCTGTGGTTCGATTCCAACAAGGAACCCACCTGTGCGGAATTTGCACGTTCTCCTCCGTGTCCGTGTGGGTTTCCTCGGGGTTCTTCAGTTTCTGCAGTTCAGACAAATGAAGGAGATTAATTGGGGACCTTCAATTGCCCACTGAATGACAGAGTGAATGGTTGTTTGTGTCTTTATGCAGCGGTATAGATAATGAATGGATAATAATAATGATGATCGTTATCATGACAGTGATGTTAATTATAAACACTCAATTTCCTCCGAGATTAATAGGAATATCTGATTCTGAAAACGCTATTATGATTAATCATATGAAAAAAAATTTAAAAATCTATGCAACGACGAAAAAGAGGGTCTCCAGCTTCGCCTTGAAGACATTAAGAGAGCAGACAAGGCCTGTTTGATGTCAAGAGGCAAACTGTGCACGAAAAGAAAACCCTATCTTGCCAACAACCTTTGGGATGCGGTGCACGTCCATGTATGACTTCACCGAGCCAGACATATGAGATGGTTCGCACCTTCAGCCTAAAAATGATACATATTCCACAGAAAACTGGTTAAATTAGATTGTTTGACATCACAACTGCAGCCTGTCTGCAAAAGACAAAAGATAATACCTCCTGCCTGCACAAGACACCCAGGAAAGAGATGTAGATTTAAAAAACATCTCCTTTCAGGACGTCGGGGCCTCTTTTATGAAAGGTTTCACGCCACGGGTTTTCATTTCACAATGTGACACAGGGCATGCGATCATCTCCTGTCCGCGAAGCCTCATGGGTACCTCCGAAGAGCTCGTGGTCAGATCCTAGTGAGCGCCAGCGTGCTGTTCTCTTGGTTTCTCTGAGAGAAAAGGCAAAGCCCCCCCTCCCCCCCACACACACACACACACACACACACACACCTCCCCCTCACACACTTCATTTCATTTAAGTTGGAAAAAAGTTTATTTTAAAAGAAGTTGATGTCGCGGCCGCCTCGACTGCTCCTTTATTCTTTGCAGTACTGAGATTGTGTACAAAATGTAATGGGAGGGGGGCAAAACGTCTAGGCCATGCTATGGTCCGTTTGCTGAGGATGTTTGGAGATTTTTTTTTTTCTTTGCTCCTTCAAGTTCATCTACAACACCAGACAGTTCCTGCGAGTTTTGGTTACAGCTGTAGAAACTAATTGATTACAGGAATCTAACGACACGCCGACAGGACGTTCAACGTTTTAAGTGTTCTGCTTTATTGAGCGTTTAGTCTGTTGTTTATTCATCACACTAAGGCGGGCTACTGTCTCACACACACACACACACACACACACACACACACCGAGGGCGCCGTGTAATGGTCTTATTCTTATTCTTATGCTTCATACTTAACACTTGGCCGCTTTCAGGCAGAACAGTTCTAAGAACTTTCCACCTCGAGTTTGGAACTCCACTCCTGCAGGGGAACTTTATAGTTAAGCATTCCCACAGGCGGTCGGGGGAACCGGTGTGACGCGAGAGTCTGCAACGTGCACCTTTAAGCGCCAGACTTAAAAGAAACACTGAAGAAGAGGAGAACATTATGGACAACACAGAGAGTGAAGTTGCTGCAGCATTCGTGTTCTGCATGCTGGGAATAATAACCATGGACTATCAGATGGATAGAAATGTTTTTATTTTCTCCCTGTACTGTCTTGCCATATGAACCCCCCCCCTCAAGCTAACTCTGTACTTAGTTTTGCGAAAATGTTCGTGTTCCGCCATGAGCGCTGGAAATCCCTTTGTGGCGTAGCAGGCTAGAGGAGCTCAGACCTCTTTGTCGGTCAATTTCTGGGTTATGTCCTTTTTTGTTATAAGTTGCAAGAAAATAGCTGACTGATGACCGCGATAGTTTTAAAAAGTGGCACTTCTCGGTCTCCGTATCCCGTAATGGCCGTGGCTTATGAGTTCCACCAAGCACCTACTTCGTATGACTTCCTGTGGAGCCATAAATTGACCCTGCTCTAGGAACTTAGGATCATAGTTCCTGGTTCCCATGCTGTCCAGATACATGAAAAACTGCCCATTTCCTGAGAAGGTTCTAGGGCTTGCAAGTGCGGCTTCAGCCGAGTTCCACTGCCGCCCGCTTCATTTTGATATTTACTGAAATGCCATCAAGTCAAAGACAGAAAAAAAGCTGGCGTTGTTGTTGCGTTTTGAGACCAGGTTGTTGGTTTTAGTTCCTGAAATACACCTGGTTCTCTCTTGTTCCGGGACAGATCGTTTTAAACCCAAGAAACATCCCAGCCTGTGGCAGAAACAAAACGTGTTTTGTTTTTTTGTTGTTTTTTTTCCCCTGATTTTTCTCCTCTGTATGAAACGTTGAAGATCCCACTGGCTGTTTTTATGGATTCTTATGGAGTGTGTTCACGGTTTTATTTGTTAATTTATTTTTTTATTTTTTTTTTGCTGTTGTGTCCCCCCCGAGCGCAGCAATGCGTGGCGATCTCTTTCCAGTGGGTCAGAGCCCCTACCTTGTACACGCAGGTCAGATCCACGGGGAGCTGTCGACGGCTCTCAGCGTCTATAATGAACTCCAGCGGTTTGACTGACAGGCTGCTTACAGGCCGGGAGTAAACTGCAGAGCAACATGCCGTGCTGCTGCATGTGTGACTGATTGGATACATGCTTAATGAAGTGACACACACACACACACACACACACACACACACACACGCACACACACACACACACGTACGCGCACACACACGTAAGCTGAGCAGTGTCACAGATTTGTACGGGGACACATAGGGGTTGTCGAGTGTATGGTTGTCGCACATGAATATGTTTTCCTCAATGCTATTTTCAGGTGTAGAGGGGGGCGGTACTGCATGTTTAAAATTAGCTTTGTTAAGAAAGACATGCTTATGCATCAGCTCAAATTTGATTGTCGACTAGAACTGGGCGTGGCTCTTATCCCTGTTCAGCTCGTGAACACAATGAATGAATTTAAATAGAACTACAAGCACTTGTTGCGCCACAGTTGCATGAATTCTCTGATATTTCCTGGTAACCGATGATTTTTTGGGGGTGTGGACACTGGGGGGCGGGGCCTATCACCCCACAGGACTCGGGGCCGGGGGGGCGCGGTTTAAGCCGGAGGTATATATGCGCTCCGGAAGTGCCCTATGGGTGGTTTTATAGTGGTGCTCAGTATTATTCCTAGCCGAGCACCGCAAGATAAAACCATTGGAAGCATCTTGGACATCCAAACTACCCAAGCGTCTAATGACTCTTTATATACACGATTCCCAGCCTGAACTTTGCCCGCCCTCTACCCCCCCCCCGCCCCACATCCGGTTAAATGCAATCTAGACGGTGCCTTTGACTCCGAGGACCAGCCTGGAAACGGCACTTCTCATATTCTTCATCAAAACAACACGCGGGAATCCCAGGCAATATCACAAGGAAATAGTCAACAACTCATACCGCCGCGTCCTCCTCCCATAGCATTGTTTTTCATTTGTCTCCCTTTAATGACAAATACTCGAGCCTCAAGTGTGTACTACCTCGATCTACGTGACTTTGTTGTCACGTCAGTGTCATGACTTCATATTTATATCGAGTCATATTTTGCGTTCTGTGGCATTCATTTCCTTTTTTTTCTTTTTTTTTTCCTTTATCCGTGACAGTCCAATATCATTATTTTTCTGCCAGAATGAAAAAATAGAAAATAATGAAATGACAATGATAAAAGCCAAAAGGGGGGGAAGGAAATCCTGCTTGTGACAACTTTTTTTTATTCTCCACCAATCCTTGACTCCTCTGAAAACTCAGTTACTCTTTCAATTATTTTAAACTAGACAGATCCCTCCAAAGAGGTGACAACACTGACAAAGCTAGTGTAACATCTATCAGCGGGGAAATAATTTGATGTCAGTCACTTTCTATTTGTCGCATATCGGGGATAGTTCCGGCGGAATCGATTCACGGGAACATTTTTGGGGCGTGGAGGCGGGGGTGATTTATGATTCAGCGCGTCCCCCTTTTTTCTGTCTCTCAACTTAATTGGTGAGGCTCCCTGACCGACGTGTTGAGTTGCCCATAACAGTTTTAGTAAAGCCAGGCAGTGACAACAGGGACCGTCCATGTTGTTTCATCAAGAAATCTAAAAGAATTCACAGGTTACCCCCTCGAATCACAGTGTTTACCTCGCCTTTGATTGAATTCCGCAGAATGGCAGCTGGTGTGCACAGCCACTCAGGAATCGCAGAGCCGCACGACATCGCCGCAGATTTGTTAACAGTGAGCTCCCAATTTGATTTGATGTAATCCCGTCCCGGTGCGTTGCGCGGATCTGAGGCGAGAGCGGAGACGGAGCCGGATCGCTTATCTTTTGTCTGTGTGCCTCGGGCGCAGTTGGCAAAGGACTTTTGAGATGCGGTATCCTGGCTTGCCCGGCGATTTTTACTGCAGAGACGACGAGTACCTGACACCCTCCCAAACGCAATACGTGAGCGCTAACTTTCCAGGTGCTGCACACCGACAGTCTCTCAAACGCAAACAATCACGTTTGACGGTTTTTGATAAACATCATCCACCTATTTTTCTGTCCCGCTGTAACTCAGATCTTGCACTCAATCAAAATAAAGTTATGGTGATTTTCATCATATCAAGCTCCTTTGCTTGTGGAAGCACTGTTTGATTTCAGTTAATTCTACATTTTCTGTTCAATCAACATCGGTAATTATTTTCAATTAATTTCTTTGATAACGACAGCGACAAATCCTTGAACAAAAAGGCTGGCTTCCTGTTATGTATCGGACTAAAATTTGCATTTTTCACAGATATTTCAAGTTCACTGAAGCTCATTCATTCATTTTCTGTACCACTTATCCTGCAATCGTGGTCACAGGGGCACTGGAGCCTGTCCCTGCTGTCACTGGGCAAGAAGCGGGCTTAACCCTCGCTCGATCGCAGGGCCACAAGGATACATAGAAACATAGGATACGTTTAACTTCTATTCAACTGAAATATTTTAACCACCACCTAGTACTTGTTCTTTTCCTGTTATGATGAAATGTTTTTTTAACATGAAATCATAGAATAAAAACAAATAGTTCATTGTTTGCTCAAGTGTCCTTGGGCAAGGCACTGAGCCCCAAGTTGGCTGGCACAATGCCTTGCTTTGCAGCTCTGCTGCCGTTGATGTTTGTTTGTGTGTGTTTTTGTGAATGGGTGAATGCAATGAGTTAAGACCATTTAAATGTGTCCAGCATTCTACGATCATTATTTGTTTGAGGGCTTCCCCAGCACAATCAGGCCACAAATACACTCAACACGCTAGGATTCTCATATCTGGGGCAAGTATGAACTGTTGAGTCTCATATTACATCATACTTTTTCAAATTGTTTTGACAAACTTCCACCCCTCTGGGTTGTACTTCTCCGACAACCCAAAACATAGCTGAATGCCTCCATGCAGGAAGAGCTCCCCTTCACCCCTTTTTACTCACTTACCCTCGTAGACTGACTCCGGGACAAAGTTGCGCCAAACAGTCAACCGACTGCATGAAAGGTTTGATCGTTTGTTGGCTCAGAATACTCTGATGAACTTCACGGGCATGAGTGGATGTCATGTGACGGGGAGGCGTGTTGTGTTTGAAACGAGGACGACACAAATGCCGTCGAGAATGCGCGGAAATCATATGAAAAGGTCCAAAGATTGTCGCCCGAAGCCACCCACAAACTAAATTGTTTGAAGTCATCTTTTTGAATAGTGGTCTCAGCCGCGGTCCACACCCTGTTCCCGCAACATTAATTTTGCATCGCTGCCAATGGCACCACCAGCATTTCCACATCTCGCACCCAATGCCCTTTAAAGATGAATACTGTGGTGCTCGGCAAAGGAACAATCGATGACGAAGCCTTGGAGTCTTAAATGAGAGATTACGCTTATCATTGAGCACTGCCATACCACTATGCACTACCCCGTGCACTCCCGGGGCGCATATATATAAGCCTCCGGCCAAAGCCACGCCCCCAGCCCCTAGTCCTGTGGGGTGAGAGGCCACGCCCCTCAGTGTCCGCCACATTATTACTTTTATGAATACGCTCATATCATATCAAGGGCTTTGCGATGGGCAAAAAATATTATTTGATTAAAAAAATGTTTTCATCGGTAATCTAATCTCAGTGAATTAAGAAGAACGTTGTGGTGTGTGGACAAGGAAATGACGGCGGAGGTGTAGAGCAGATCAAACTTTATTGTTAACACACCAACAGAACAATTCATCACAAGAACTTTCAGGAACACCAGTATCTATATACTCCATAACCATGCCCCCCAAGCCCTCAGTCCCTGGGTGAGAGGCCACACCCCTCAGTGTCACCACACAGCCCCCCCCCCCCGCACACCCAGAAGGGACACCGGGCATCAACTAATCACGGGAGGCCTGAGCAATCCTCCGAAATGCTGGTGGCATCCCTCCGTCTGGACATCAGGGGGCGCTGGACTCATTGCTGAGTTGCTGCTGGAGTCCTGGAAGGGGGTCGACCACGGCAAGGAACCTCCAGTAGGCGGAAAGGCCCATCTTACGGGGGCCGGAAGTTGCCGCAGGAAGACATATTGAAAAGGGAATCCGCCATCGTCAGATCCCAGTTGCGACAACATGTCCTCCATAAGGTCCACGGCCGACCCGTCGCCTAAACCTGGCAGAGAAAGTAGCCTGTCCAGAAGCTCCATGGTGGAGAGACTGAATCTCCGGAGCAGCAAGTTCCTCAGCGCGCCATACATGCCGCACGGCAGGGGGTCGCACAATAGCTCCATGGACCACCTGGTGGCCTGACACGATTCTCTGCAGGTGGAAAATCGCCACCGTGTGCTGAAACCAAGCGGCCGGGTCGCTCTGCCAGAAATCCGTCAGCCTGATGGCCATGATTGGCAGGGCCGGCTGTGCAAGATGGGCCGACTTGGCCGAGGTGGAATCGCATATTTCCTCGCGATCAGACATGAGCACGTCGGGGTCACCAATGTGGTGTGTAGACGAGTAAATAATGGCTGAGTTGCGGAGGAGTTCAAAATTTATTCTTAACACACCAACAGAACAATTCATTATGAGAACTTTCAGGAACGCCAGTAGATGTATACTCCATAACCACGCCCTCCAAACCCTCAGTCCCTGCGTGAGAGGCCACACCCCTCAGTGTCAGCCACAACGTAACCGATTTCTTAAGGACCGATTTCATTCAGTGGATGTTTTTATTGCCGTTCGATCAGAAGGGATAAGTGCTTCCCATTTATAGGCAAGTTGTTCTCTTTGACCTAGTCGGGGGTTTGCAGTAAAAACCTCAATCAAGCAACGAGACTGACAGTTTTGTTGAAAATATCGTGAGCATGGAGTTCTTTCTTTGTGTCTGTTTGTAACACAACTTACAAGAAGACGTATTGGAGAAGGTAAAGCGGAGATGGCAAATGACAAAAAAGGAAAGTGCTCTGAGCCATTTCTGTGGGGATATGGCTGTAGAAATTAGAGGATAATGATAGAGATGTTTGAAAGCAGTCTCAGGGTCAGCGTACTTACATCGGAGAACACAATGCACGATGAGTCCATCGGGAGTGTGTTGTGTGTCCGTCTGCTTCGCTCCGGATGATGTTGGCGAAACAGACACAGGCAACTACCTTTGCCTGCCGTACACAACAAAAAGATAGCAGGCTGTTGTCAAAACAATAGTCGTATTAAAATAATAATTTGACATTGAGAAGCAATAAAGAATTTACCCAAGTCAGGCTTGTAAAGTCTATAAAAAATAGGTCCAATGTCCCAATGACCTAAACAATCCCATAATGGTACATGTTCATGTTAATGACATCTGCAGTGTAGAAAATGCCATTCTGAATATGCAAGGCTATTGCAGACAGCCAGTGTATTTTTTGCCTACCGCGTAAAAGCATTATATACTTCACTGAAGAAACCCATAATTGTTAAATACACGTGAATTGCTTAGATGATAATTTATGTTGTTGATTGTGATTGTTTCAAACGGCTGCGCATTATGAAAACTATTTGGCAGACGTCACGCAGTATGAGTTTTAAAATCAAATTAGGAAAAGGCTGGTGCGAAAACAATGTCTGAGGTTACCATGTAGCAGAGAATCTCTATGATAGATATATTTTGGGTCATGTTAAGTACCAAAACTCCAGTATTTTCTTGATTTTTACATCAATGGCCTCTAGTCATTAAGCATTGGTTGGACTTACAGTGGAGTCAGATCACGAGCTTGACTAGTTTTTTTTAAATCTCCTGTTTTTCAGTTGAATTTTGCATCCAATCTGGCGACAGTGATGCATCCGGGGACGAAAGGACTTTAACACAAATGATACATTTGACTTACAAAGCATGTTCAGATACAAGGTGTGATGCTCAGGTTTCACATGCCTGTAATATTCCCCATTAAATATTCCATATCTTAATCACTGATTGATTCATTGATTGATTCATTGATTCATTATCTATCCCACTTATCATGTACTGTCATTTGGCGAGAGACAGGGTTCACCCTGGACTAATCACATGGCCACATATAGAGTTATACAACCATTCACTCTCTCATTCACATATCGTGCAGTGACATACAACCAAATACTCATTCACATGTCTGGAGGATTTTGGGTCCCCTAAGAAATGCTTTTGAACTTTGGGAGGAAAACTGAGAATCCGGAGGAAATCCAGACACGCACCGGGAGAATAGATATGTCAGCTCTACATAGGGCCCCCCCCGGAATCAAACCAGGGACATTCTTTCCGCCCTTTTATTCTTTCTGTAACGTCACAGCTATACTGAGCAGAGTTCTTGATCTGCAGGGCTCCTTCTGCCTGTATTTTTCAGTACCACTTGTACCAATTCGGTTTGCTGTGGTTTAAACTCAAAATGTTATTCAGCAATTTAGTTTGCATCAAAGAGCCCGATCTCTGTGTACTTAGAGTCATCCCATCCTATTCATTTCTTTAAATATGACTCAAAATTCCACGGCAGCGCTACATTTTATTTTTCTTCCCGGAACTCTTTTTCACAGTCGAGCGACAACAATGCTCTCACATCTTTGGGTTTTTCTTCTCAAGCCCTCCGACACTTCTGCTTCTCTTGTTGTCATCTCCCATCAGTTGTAGAGAAAAACATCACCTCTGGTCTCACTTTTAACATTTTTGAAAAATGTCTCACTGTTCTCGACAGAAGTTCTAAACAGTTCGCCCCCTATAAATATTAGTCTTTGTGAGACAGCGAAATCTTGGAGGCAGCCGGTGCAGAGCCAGAGGGCAAACATGCAAACCTTGATTAACTTATGTACTGTCTGTTTTGGTTTTTTGTTGTTGTTGTTTTTTTTTTTATTTTCCCCAAGGAAATCACTAACACTGCTGGCTCATCCTGTAGATTCTTATAATAGCTTATTGTTTACTTTGTTTTGATGGAGGGGGAGGAACTGCATTTCGGGAATCAATGTGACAGAAATCCGTGAAATGAGGGGGGGGGAGAGAGGAGTTTGTGGAATTGGAAAGGAGGTGTTCTCCGGGGAGGATAAATATGGAAACACTGGCAATAAAGCATGATTGATATCTTATCTGCCCCAGTGTAGTGAGGAGAGTGTTTCTTATATAAAGTGAGACCTGTAATAAAATATGATTGGAAAGGGTTTCAGAGTTGCTCCGGTGGATGGACTGTCCAACATGTATAATTTCTTTTATTTAGTTGCTGAAGGATTAATTAGGAGGAGGAATTCAAGGGATTGAGTGAGCAAGCTTAGATTTGCAGACGACACGACTCTCACCTGCAGCCGCAGGAAGGAGCTGCTAGAGATGGTAAATCCAGTGAAGGGACAAAAGGGACAACAAAAGTCATGGCGGTTGACAAAGACAGGGAGGAGACAAGTCCCTCCATGATCAGCAGTGACCAGATCCGGAGAATAGCTTGTTTGCCTCCCTCGACAATCTCCATCAAGGGAAATGGCACAGCTGAAATCAAAAGATTAGCGATGGCAATGGGGGCCAGTACGGAAGATGGCTAACGTCTGGACTAGCAAAGGGATCAACTTGAACCTCAGGCTGAGGCTTCTTTTGCGCAACCGCCTTCCCCATCACTACGTATGGAAGCTAGTCTTAGACTATGCATAAGATCATTGAGTGGTCAGTGGATGCTTTTGAAAGTACTCTGTGGAGTACTGTCTTGTGGATACCATTGACAGATAGATCGACTAACATCTTGATATTGGATGCTTCGGCATTCCAGTGAGTTGCCCAAGAAAGGGAGATTACCCAAGAAATGAGAGGGTTGAGTCTGGTAGAGGCAGTCAGGGTAGCAGAAGGCCGAAAGGTCTGGCAAAGGATCATGGGAGCCACAGCATAGCATACTGTGACACCGAACCCAGAAGAAGAACATTATTTCTGAAAAGTGGTTTATGAATCAGAAACTTTTTCAGTTCTCTCTAAAACAGCATCAGTAATGTACCGGCGTCCCTGTGGCCAGGCCGAGGATGGCTGGTGTCATGTTGTGTCATGTCTTGTCAAGGCTGATAGATCTAAGTCCCTCAGAATACAGACTGGGATTAGGCTGGTGGACACGGAGTCAGTCAGAGACCCTAAATTGGACTCAAGAAAAAAAAATAAAAATCAAAAACACAAACTGATATAACATTTCTAGTTTCTGACGTGGTTAGATTTATGATATAACTCTTGAGCCTTACCATTTCACTGTGGATTGACAGACAACCATAGGGACGCCGACCCCTTCAGTTTTCACCCGCTCCATAAGCCCCACCCGAAAAATTGGACATACAGTAATGTGACGAATCTGAAGGCATCTCATTCGTCTTTCATCACTCTTTCCATTTTGAGCCGCATAAAGGAACCTGCATCATCCCCCTCCCCCCTGCAACATTTTGTTGGAAAATAAACGCAGTTCTCGTGCATTCAGGGCTGTCAGGTTGATTCATGATGAATAGAAGGTAATTTTTTCGACAGCATCAAACCCTTAAATTGAAAAAAAATGTTTTTGTGCATGAACAACATTTTACCTATAGAAAATGTTATCCATTTTATGCGGCGGTTATTGTCAATAGGGTAAGATTTTTTTCAGCAGTTGTTATGACCTGTGGCGGTTCACTATACCATAGCAACATTATTTTTACACATGTAATCACACTGTCAGATCGAGACCGAAAATCTCAAGCAGACAGTAAATTTGTACGCTTTCTATGTACAAATAAGATGGTTTTAACATATAACCGGTTTAAAATAAAGCCAGAGCCACTGCTGATTAAATCAGAGGCTGAAGATCACCAAAAACATGTACCGTGTAACCCTCGCATCAAAGATTGATTACGTCCGTGTTTAGTTTCCAACCCCAGTTTCCTTTTCAAACACATCTTTGACCTCCCTGATCGTTCCTGGTCTGTGGCTCTTTGATTTCCTGATCCCTTGAGAAGTACACACAGCAACAGAATACAGGGCAGCAAGAGCGCACGTTTATCCTATTTTAGGAGAGAGTTTCTTTATTAAAGTCAGTCTTCAATTACCCGTCCAACCATTCTTTTGGAAATATAGTTTCATCCTGAGAGAATGGCTAAAAATGCGACTCCTGCCTTTTTGCACCCCCCTGAGAGAGAATAATACCTACCTCCATTAATTATGACTTAATGAAATACAATATTGCCACAGGTACAGTTTGAGTGACGGGTAGACTTACAACACAGGAAAGCCTCTTAAATGTATAGATGCCTGGCGGTATAATGTTACCTTCTAATTGACAATTTATGACTCACTCAATTGTCGGGATTGTTGTGTCGATGTCTTTGCGGGTCCGCGGCGGAGTTAGAAATAGTTCTACCTTTCCAATACCAAGATTAAATTGAAAAAAAAAAAAAAAACACATTGGATAAGGACATTGATTTGGGAGTGTTTATCAGGGAAGCACTTTGGAAGGAATCAGAGACACAGGGAGAAAGAGGAAGACAAGAAACACGGGCTTTAAGTGAAATTAACTTTTTCTTCACAGAAGTAGGACATCAAATTTGACATTATGAATGCGATCTCCATGTATTCTACCGTGAATTAGAATGTGTCATTCATGGATATTTAATTTCAGCACACTTTCCATATATGTAAATAATGTGAATAAGTAGTTTGTATCTTCCACCACATATGGAGATGGAAGATAGAGGCTTTTGATATGCGGACCTTATTGCCTCATCCACCTCTTTCGACGCATCGGTGTGCACGAGCAAATTGCCCCCGCCGTCTCAGCGGACAGCTCTTTGCTCATCGTCTTTCTTACACCGCTTCACTCAAACCCATTACCGGGGTCAGGCGCGTTTGACTTCTTATTTCTCAGCTCACACTGAGTCAGTTAGCACAGGTTAATCCACGGTTGCAACACTTGCTTCCTAATCCAGGAAACACTTGACATTTGGCATGAAGGCATGAAATGGGAGGGGAGACAGAAAGAAAGAAAGAAAGAAAGAAAGAAAGAAAGAAAGAAAGAAAGAAAGAAAGAAAGAAAGAAAGAAAGAAAGAAAATAAAGTCCTGTGATGAATTATTGATTGATTATTGATATTTGATTATTCTTTGACGAGTGGCAATGTAGTGGAATGCAACACTGGGTTGGGGGAAAATTATCAAATGGGCCACAGACAAACGCGTCCAGAAGACCGGTGAGCTTTGACACGTCGGGACCGAAAAGGCGGTTGAGGAAGCATCTGAGGATTAAAAGGGCTCCATAAAAGTTTTGTGTCTATTATCTAATTTCTATTTCTTTATTTATTTTTATTTTCACAAAACACAACCAAGTCAGCCTGTTACTTGGATACAAAACAAACAGTGGACAAGACAGGGTCAGAGGAGGCGTTCAGCAATTTTCAGTGGCCATTGAGCCTTTGAAGGAATTGTTTTTTTTCGTCTGTGACTTTTCCAAGGACTGCGCCAAATAGAGGAATTTGTTAAAAAAAAATTGAAAACACAAAATAAAAATATTAAAGGTCAAGCCAGGAGCTCCCTGCTGCAGAGCTGTGGGGAGCTGCTGCAGTGGCCCTGTGAGTGGATGTTGGATTGCCAAGTGCATCAAGCAATGTCCCTTATTTTGAAAAAGCATCCATATGCGTTATGACTACCTTATGAAAACATCATTATCGTGTGCACAGCCAATCGCGGTGTGTTGTCGAGCAAGTTGTGTTTTTTATTTGCCTTGGGCAGATAAAATCCATTATTTGGTTTCGCGTACAGGCGGTACTCTGTTATTTGAATATTGTGTCCCTGCTTTTTTGGACCGGTGATTCGGCTTTCTGATGTGTGATCTGACCTGCCAGCTTGACTGGAAGGCACAGGTGGGCGACAGTGGGTAGGCGTTTTTTTGTTTTTTTATTTTTTTTGTGTGTGTGTGTGTGTGTGTGTGTGTGTGTGTGTTAGTATTTTAGATGGATAATTTAATCGAACACTCTTTTATGCCTCCACTCCATTTCAAGTCAGCTCTAATCAATTCCAGGGAAAGATTTTACAATGGATTATGTTTTATTTTCAATGAACAGTTATACAGTCTAGTCTGCATTTTATGCAAAGTATAGAAATTGTATCATTTACAATGAATGAATACCGTGGTAGCACGGTGGAGCGCTGGTTATCGCTTCCACCAAGTAGCAAGAAAGCCCCTGCTTCAATTCCTACGGGGGGGGGGGTCTCACTGTGTGGAGGCTGTATGTTCTCCCACATGTCAGCACGGGTTTCCACCTGGTTTCCGGTTTCCTCCCACAGTCTAAACACGTGCCTGACTTTCTCAGACATGTGAATGAGAGAGTGAATGGTTGGAAGTCTCCATGGCATGTCAATGTGTGTCTCTCTTTTACTTGTGAATGAAGGAGTGAAGTGTCTCTGTATGACATATGAATGCGGGAGTGAATGTTAGTTTGTCTCTACATGTGGCAGCCAGCGGTGACCGGTCCAGGGTGCAAATCAAGCGGTCCAGGGTGCAGATCAAGCGGTCCAGGGTGCAGATCAAGCGGTCCAGGGTGCAGATCAAGCGGTCCAGGGTGCAGATCAAGCGGTCCAGGGTGCAGATCAAGCGGTCCAGGGTGCAGATCAAGCGGTCCAGGGTGCAGATCAAGCGGTCCAGGGTGCAGATCAAGCGGTATAGGTAATGAACGAGTAAATGTCTTTGTAGTTGAGTGTGGGAACGGTGATGAAATTCAATTGCGTTCCATCCTTGAGGACTCGACAAACCATGACTGTGCTTGCTAATTAAATATGGACTCTCCCTCAGTCTACTGTTTTCTAAATGGCATTTTGTTTACCTGCTGTTCAGCTCAACGGTAAATAGTGATTATCTTGTTTCCCGAAGTTGTAAAATCTGTCCTTCTTGTATTGTCAGTCACATGGCTGTTTTTTTTTTTATTTTTTATTTGATGGCCCCAACAGTCTTTTCAACAGCACACATCTTTTGTTTTTGTGTTTTGTTTTTCTTGTCTGAATGCCCAGTAATTGTCAGATGACTTGTCTCGGAGCCACTCACACGGATCTAAATACAATCGCACGTTCGTGGTGTCTTTCTTCGGAGAGAAACCCCACACCGAGCGTACTTTGGTCCAACAGCTCACGTCTCAGAGGCTTATGAGCTTTCCCCGATCAAAGCTCAAACACAGTCTGGGCGGGCGCTGACCCTCGCGGATGTACAGAGCTTGTCATTGTTTCATGTATTCCACACATCAATCCTTTTCGTAATATGCCTCCTCTCACCGCCGTACGATTTGAATATTTCATTCAAGACAGATGGAATCCTAATCTTAGCTCCAAGCCGTGGCGTTTTGTCACCGATCCATTTTCCAATCAGGCAGCCTCCGTCTACTCCTCGTTTTTTTTCCGGCCTTTTTTCTCCTCTCGGTTCTCCCCCTGGCTCTGCCACCCATCACTCACTTCCTCAGATTTCCTTTCCACTGCCTTTTTTTTTTTCCCGACACACTTTGCAAAGCTACGTCACTTTGTGGCGTTTGAATATTTAATTTCCACCAACATATATTATGTTAAGCGTCAGGGAAATTGATTACTTTTGTACTTTGACGTGAAATTAACTTCGAGGACTGGAAGGAGGAGGTTGACTGATGACTCCTGTAGCCGAACGAAGATTACTTAGTGTTTAAGAGGAGTTTGGGGCGAGACATTATAATAAGACACCGGTATCGCTGTATTTTATCACTTTCAGTGAGTATATACAAGGGTACAAAAAAAGAGGCGGAATAAATTATAATCCATGGAATAACTTTTCATTATGAGCGGCCTGCGAAGCAAAGCTACCACATTTCACTTCAGTAGTTTCACATTTGCGTGCGTTGGGCAACGGTCTCACTTCCCGGGTCGCACCTCTTTCCTCGTTGGTCCCTGATGAATATTGAATGTTAGAAGTCAGCGTCACTTGTAGTACTTTCTACTGACCCCGAACAGAGCACACGTGCAGTCGAACCTCGGCTTACGAATTTTTATTTGTTCTTTGTTCGCGGACCGAAATGTTCGCAAACCGAGTCAACTTTTCTCATTGAAATCAAGGTAAATCCCATTGATCTCTTCTTCAGGCCCCCAAAAACCTACTGTGCTCTTTTAAAACTTTTTATGGGTTTCACTAATAATCAGCAAAAAGTACAGCCTTCTCACATTTAAGACCCTCACTAGAGCTATCTCCAGGAAGCTGTCTTTTAGTAATTCAAACCAACAATAACTTTGCTGCGTTAACAAAGTCATCCCTTTAGCTACATAGGCCGTCTTTAGCGCATCTTTGTTCTTCAGGATAGTACAGATGGTTTACTCAGCCGACATCAATGACTCCGACACTGCTCTCACGGTGAGATATTTCGTTCTCCAGATCGACTGTAATTCTCAACTTTTTCTTAACACCACTATCACGAGCACCTTTAACTTTTTTGGGAGCCATTATGAGGGCTAACTTACTGTAAAAAAAAAAAGCATTATAACAGGAGAACAAAACTATGACTGATGTAAATTACGCGGAGCAGCACATCCGACTGCAACACCACAATGTAGAAAGCCCATGAGTTTGTTTGTTTTTGAGTTCGTGCACCGAGGCTTGTTTGCAGCTCCATTGAAAATTTGATTGAAAACTGTGTTTTGTAGGCCTAATTGTTCGTGATTAGGGGCGTGCATAAATATATACATGCAGTAGAACTTCTCCATATATGCACGGCACATATATATATATACACATATGTGTGTATGTATATATATATATATGTATATATATACACATATGTATGTGTATATGTATATATAATATATATGTATATACAGACATATATATTGATATGTGTGTGTATGTGTGTGTGTGTGTGTGTGTATATATATTTATATATATATATGTATGTATGTGTGTGTGTGTGTGTGTGTGCGTGTGTGTGTGTATACAGTATAAATATGTCTATATGTATACTGTTTATGTGTGTGTGTGAGTGTGTGTGTGTCTTTCATTCATTCATTCAACCTGCAGTCAGGATCGCAGGGTAGGTTGACCCTATCCCAGCTGTCATTGGGGTTCAACCTGGACCAAAGGCCAGTCATTCACTGGCCACCTATAGGGACATCCAACAATTCACTCTCTCATTCATAAGCCATATAGAGACAAAAAACCATTCACTCATTCACACATCAGGGCAATTTAGGGTGTCTAATGAACCTACTGCATATTTTTGGATTATGGGAGGAAATCGGAGAACCCCGGTAAACGCAGACACGTGGGGGGAACATACAAACTCCACTCACATAAGCCTCCTGTTGGAATCCAACCATGGAGCTTCTAGCAGTGTGGAGCAAGAGCTAACCACTGCACCACCATGCAACCTCATATAGATTCACTCCATGTATGGTTAGTTGAGATAAGTGTATTTATCTGAACGTTATGTGTGTGTGTGTGTGTGTGTGTGTGTGTGTGTGTGTGTGTGTGTGTGTGTGTGTGTGTGTGTGTGTGTGTGTGTGTGTGTGTGTGTGTTGTGCTGAGTGAGTGAGAGCATACATGAGAACAACACAGATATAAGGTTCACCTGCTTTTGCATTGTAATTT
>CAAKHD010005737.1:198096-213312 GCA_901007705.1 Fistularia tabacaria
CACATTAAACCCCCCCTCAAACACAATTCAGGGGTTTCCATGCGTCTGTTTGTGCTAAATCTCCTTGTGTGTGTATGTGTGTGTGTTAGCTAGTGTGTGTGTGTGCGTTAGTGTGTGTGTGTGTGTGTGTGTGTGTGTGTGTGTGTGTGTGTGTGTGTGTGTGTGTGTGTGTACGTGCTTGATTGTGTGTCCCTCCGGGTTGTCAGATCCTGTTAATTGCTGCCTTCCTGCTGCTTTAAAAAGTTGTGACTACCTCATCCCCAACTGTCACTCCACTTCCATTATTTACCCATTCAAATGAGAGAAAATTGTTCATGTCGACATTAATGACTCCACAAGAGAGAGTGAGGGGGGGAGGAAAAAAAAAGAAACTAAACTAATTAAGACTACTGTTTCACCTCTGAATTACAGACAATGGCTATTTTGCTGTACTTAAACCACCACTTCCAAGTAGCCGCTGTCCTCTAATCACTCCACGCTATTTCAAAGGTCCATGTGTGGGAACTCGGCCTTCGCCATTTTCCTCAACGAGATTCTCTCTGACGTCAACAACGCTCTATTGATTTTGTACCACTTCAACGAGAGATTTGATCATCTTTGTACCCTTTACAATTATTTTTTTTAAATTTCAAAATGTCCAACAATGAATGATATTGCCATCGGTGTGACAAAAAAAAAGGAAAAAATCAGGAGATTTTTTTTAATATCCTGTGTGTAAAAACCTGATGGTGGGAAGAGGCTGAAATGTTGACCGTTCTTCTAAAAAGAATTAAAAAATACAATGAAATATGTGCAGTTTCTTACAATTAGAAGAATTTGACATTTCTATGTAAATCTGAGCAATTTTTCTGATGATGAACTGAGTAAAGGCACTCAGCTATACTTTAAAAGGCTCAGCAAAGCCCATGACAATCGATAGGACACATTTATAGCACATATATGAATATATGTTTAAAACTTACCAATCTTTTAACTGATTTTATATTATATCCAGCATTTCTGTTGGTTTTATGGCTTTATCCCAATATGAGTATAAATCACTATCACTTGATTTTTGCCTATAACTGGATGCGTGCAGAAACTGCTGGATGGGGCTAAACACGCCTGAGGTGCGTGGTTCCTCTTGTCCGATAATCCGGCAGCAGAAATGATTCACGCGCTCTGCTCATGCGGGATGCGTGGAGCGGGTTTCACATCATGCTCTCTATCCAGTATTTCACATGGTGGATGTGATCTCACTGTAGATGGAAGGTACAGCGGGGAGGTGTTCTGTGTCACGTGCCGGTGCGGTGAGGATGAGGGTCGCGCGCAAGGAGGACGGCAGTGACCCGGACACTGTGCAGCAGCAAAATCACAACTTTGACCCCCTCTAATAATATAATGGGGATGCAGCTGCTCAATAGGTCGGGCACCTATGCCGGTCCCCACAAAGGTGATCTGTTGGACCTCTGAACTTGCTGCGACCAGGATATGATGATTGCGTGTCCAATATTGGGGAGCGTGAACGAAACGAGATGGCAATGTCACATTGGCTCCCTTTGCTTCTCCCTCTTCTTCCTACTCATCACGAGTTTTAAGGCGGGCTGTGGACTCAGTGATTTGCATGGTTTAAAGTCATTTGGACCTGACCTTCAAATTCGAGGCAAGGAGCGCAAAACAAATAAGGCGGCCAAAATGTCAGGATTGTCACGGGGAGATGGGATGTCATTAGGGAAGGCACCACGGTAGATCCACCTTAATTCTGGAGAATGTGAAGTCAACATACAAGCAGTGGGCTTCATTACAGAGCAATCAGTTGAGATACATTCCCACAATTCTGAAAAGATGATACTGTCGGAGGAATCGCCGCCATGGTATTTGAAATGCCATATCAATAGTGGATATTTGATAAGGTCCTTCATGGTGAGGACGGCTAGGGTTATTCTTCAAATGTAACTAACGCCGGTTTCAAAAAGCAAGACACCCCTTTGAATAGTGAGCAGATGTTCACCTCGGTCACACTCAGAGGTGACTTATTTTGAGTTATTATTCTGTTTCTAAAGCTCGCATACGGCTCCCGCCTCACAGCAAGAACGTCCCCGGTTGAATTCCGACATGCAGCAGTTTGCATGTTCTCCCCGTGTTCATGTTGGTTACCTCCGCATTCTCCGCTTTCCTCCCGCAGTCCAAAAACACGTGTGATTGAGAGAGTGAATGGTTCTACGTCTCTATCTTTTGGCCCCTTGATCGATCCAGGTTAAACTCCGCTTCTCGCCAAATGACAGCTCGGATAGACTCCAGCCCCGCCGCGACCCGGAGGGTAGGATAAGTGCTGAACAAAGAATGGATGATTGAATGTGTAAACATGTTATCAGTATCCTATGCTATGGTCTTCTATGCTGCAAGTGATTGAAATGAGAATAATTTCAAAGTTCAAGAAATGTCCTCGTCTAAATGGATGAAAAACCGTTGTGTTAAGCTCCGCCTTCCCCTTTTCCTCTCATCCACTACATGATCAGCATCATGTGCAGATTGCGGTGTTTGCCTCTCATCTGGGTAGCCGTTGTTTATTGGCATATTTATTGATCAACCAAATCCGACCGATCAAAAATATCGGTTGCTCACAACTGTTGTATAACAGACGTGTTTTTGTGTGTCACATCTTTTTTTCTTTTGTTTAAAGTGGAGCATTAATGCGAGGGGATTACCGTATTGTCAGTTTAACAAAGGGCAAAGCTTACGGGAGCATTGTGTGTGTGTGTGTGTGTGTGTGTGTGTGTGTGTGTGTGTGTGTGTGTGTGTGTGTGTGTGTGTGTGTGTGTGTGTGTGTGTGCGCATGTGTGTGTTAATATGAAAACAGCTCAATGAAAGCAATTAATGGGCACTTAACAAGGCCTCGTTTATATTGGTCGATTTCCCTAAAAAGTTATCGCTCCTTATTGCCGCCTTTCAGTGTGTGTGTGTGTGTGTCTGTGTCTGTGTGTGTGTGTGTGTGTGTGTGTGTGTGTGTGTGTGTGTGTGTGTGTGTCTGTGTGTGTGTGTGTGTTTGTGCACGTGCGACTGCATGTGTGTTCAGAAATTAGCCTTTTCCTGGCCCACGAGGTGAAAGCAGTGACACAGGACTGCAGCAATGGATCGCATTTAGCTGGATTATGTCAAGGTGAACAATTACCATGTGATTACAATGTCAGATGAATAAATTAGAAGAATTTAATTAACAGCCCACCCTGAGTAGATGCCAGCCCCAAACTCTGGCATTTCAGAGGTGAAGATTTAATCACGGCTCGGGGGTTTTGAGAGACCATCATTTTCATCGGGTGTGACAACCGTGGGCCCGAAGGTGGAACTCGGGGTGAAACTGTGGACACTGTGTCGCGTTGTCAACCTGAAAGCTCCGGAAATAGCCCAGACAGTTATCACTCACATTTGTCTGTTACAAGGCGAAATAAAGCAGGGCCGCAGTTAGCGGCGGGAAAGTTCTCCGCCGAACAGGAAACTTCTCACAACTAACAGCTGTAACAAAGACAGCCGCGCCAGGGTTGATTTTTGAAAATATCTTTCCGCACATTGAGGCTATTGTTGTATCGTGTCGGCTGGAACTGTGTAACTGTCAGCACAACTCTTATTGTTAAAATACAACTCTGACTGCCTGGGGAGCATCTATGCTACTGCCACCCCATCACTCCGTCACCCAATTTTTTTTAATTTTTTTTTTTGTGCTATCTTTTTTTGTGCTTATGTGTAAATGTGTATGTATATATGTGTATGTGTATATTGTGTATGTGTATATTGTGTGTATATATATATATATATATATATATCCTGTTTTTGTTTTTTTTTTCCCTCTAATGTTGCTGCTGCAACACCCGAATTTCCCCTATGGGGATCAATAAAGTATTATCTTATCTTATCTTAAAATGAGATCCTTCTTGCCAGTCCCAACCCCCCGCCTCTCTATCTTACCCTTTACCTCATCCTGCCCCAACTGGTCGAGGCAGAAGGCCACCCACATTGAGCTTGCGTCCGTCCAAAGTGGGGAGAATGTTGGGTTTTTGTAAATCCTTTAAAATAAGTGCGATCCGGACCTGTTCTGCACATAAAGTGTCGCGTATTTGAATCGAATTTTCAAGTCTAAGTTAGACTTATTACAGTGTAAATACTTTTTCATGGCTACGGTCAACAAAATTGGAGGTAGACATATTCAAAGAGGAGCGAAGAGAAGGTGATGACAGTAAACAATCTACAGGCTTCAAAGCGAATCATTTCTTCATGACGGGATGGCTTTGTTCGCGCTCTCAGTATCCTTCCTAGCACGACTGTCTCATGTACAAAGATGCCGATATCTGTGTCATAAAGCGTTCTTATTTTTTAATTTGCTGAAACTTTTAATGAGTTTACTCCCGGCGTCTAATTAAGGTAGCTTTTCAGCGCGTACAGACGCATCAGTTCCGTTATTCAGCCACTCCTTACATTTGCACCATGCAGACGGTAGCGACGAGAGTGTTTTATACAAAACCCTAAATGTGTGAATATTGTCGAGTCAAATCTTGTCACTTGATTTTGCAGCCCTCGAAGCAGAATGAGCCAGTTGACTAAAAACGCTTGAAAATAAAGCGAGAGTGATTTTCTCGTCCCCCAGTTCGGAGGAAATAGAAATCAGCGAGGGGCGAACGCTAAAAACTCGAGGTTCACTCGGATGAACGGAGAAGATTTTATTTTGTCCAGACAAACCATATTTTCAAGCCAACTGCGGACGTTCATTTGCAGAGATTGGATAAAGATGGAACGGAAAGTTAAAGGCTTGAGACAGAGTTATGGTGCTTTGTCCTTGGAGGAACTGTAATGTTCAGTACAAAGAATATAGAAACAAGACACGAAATGAGGAACGGGACCTAAAGGATCTCAACAGTCCCCGCAGGGCCCGATGGAGCGCTTCCCGCCGCCCACCATCATAAATCCAGATAGGGGCTCAGTGGTATGTGCCGGCTTTTGTGCCTACAGTTTCCAAATGCTCCCTCTCTGTGTCCCCTCTCCGCCTTTCCATTTTCTTCTCCCGATACACCGTACCTGTTGGAGGAAGCCAAAAAAAAAAAAAAAAGTCCTGCATATCAGCAAGGGAGAATGGGGGTGGGGGGGGCTTGGAGGCCAAGTCACAACCAACTCAAAGGATGTTGATCACTTGTGTCTTATCGCAGGCAGAGCCAGGCCACCCCTTGTGAATTAAAGAAGAAATAGTATCTCGCTCCCTCATTTTTCACCCTCACAGAGACGTTCACTTCGTTCCTTTCTCGGGGCTCCTGTGCCATAGAGATAATCCGGGCACGACAGAATCCATCTTTCTTAGGATGTTGGGCCACTAGTCCTTGGCTCCTTGGAGGTTGTTTTTTTTTTAAAGCCCAAATTCAAGTGCTCCCCAAACAGAACTTTGCATTCTTTTCGCCGACGCCGAGGACGAGCAATCCACCTCTGATAAATAGAATAAAAACTCAACTTCTTTGTAAAAAAAATAAAGTTAAAGGTAATTCAAGATATCCTATAGAACAAAAAAAATACAAATTTAAAAAGTTCTCAATATGTCAGAGACAAAGTTAAACTACAGTTGTTAAGGTTAAGAAAAAAGAATTGGATTTTATACAAATCTGTGGCATGAATTACTTTTACAACATAGTGTTATATCTGCTGAATGCACTGTGACTCCAACTGAGAAGTTATTAATTTTGCGCGACAGCTGGGTTTGGCTCCAGCAACACGACAACCCTGGGTGGGATGGATGGATGGATGGATGGATGGATGGATGGATGGATGGATGGATGGATGGATGGATGGATGGATGGATGGATGGATGGATGGATGGATGGAAGTTGGCAAAATTGGACTGCATAATGGCTGCATAGAAACCCATTCACCCAAACTGAGAAGCTGCCCCCATCCTCAGTGGCCCGATTTGTTGATACACCCCTTTTGAGGAAGAAACACCACTAAGTGAGGCTCCGTGAAGTTTCGATGGAGACGCCTCACATTGAACTGAGAGGCTGTTCCAATGCTGATGCAGTCAGTTTTACCAAAAGGCAATCATTAATAGCAGATGTATTGCTATATTTAGCTGTTAGCAGTTAAAGCGTCCTCGTGGAATCTGTTATCCGAGATCATGCAAATTGAACTCAACTTTTTACACTTTCCTTCCCCGCCATTCCTTCCCCGGCTCCGCGCTGAAATGTCCCGGTGCAGGACGTCGAACCCCCGAATCGATCGTTTTCAATGCTTACAACACGGACCTAAAAATGGAGCTCTCACACAAACGTTGCACTGGAGAAAAAGCCTAAATGACACTGTAATAACTGTTTCAAAACATCTTGTGTGGGCAAATCAACCCCCAGGAAGGAAACCACCCAGTCAGATCATCAGGAGACAGACTTGCGAGTTTGTTTCTTTGCTCAACCGTGGAATCGGAAAAGCACAGCGGTCACATTGTGGGGGTGACATCCGCACTGTTTGCCACATCAAAATAGAAATGCAAATTTTTACATTTTTTAAATCAAGTCAATCTCAACCTATTTACTTTATCATTGTGACAAAAACCATGGTTTTGTGCATTGGACTGAATGGATTATAAAGGATTCAATGAAGTGCCTTCCATTGAAATCATTGGGGATTCATCGCAATTTTGAGAAGCCTCAGCTGTCGTTGTAGGTTCTGATAGGTCACGCTGGGTTCTAACAGATTAATGACCCAATTGCGGCTCGGAAATCTATGAGAGGTGGATAAAGCCTGTGGTCTCATTTGAAAATTTGAATTGATTTGAAATGATCGGTCGAGAGTGATTGACTTGTAATGCAATTGGGAGATATTGGAAACAAAACAAATCAAAAACTATTTGAACGAGCACTTTGCACATCAGTCTCAGGTCTCGCACAGACGACCTGTCGCAATGAGCCAAAATGGTCAAGACATGTAGTTACATAAAGTAAACTGCAGGATCAGCAGGATATTGCTTGTGCAAGGAACTAAGCCTTGTCCGTGCCTTCGTCTCTGATGGCAAATAAAATAAATAAAGAAATAAAAAACCTCAGAAATTCTAGAATCCTGAATATCAGCACCTATGAGGCGCATGAAAACTGCCAGGATCGTGTGGGCGAGAAGTAAGTAAATAGCTCAAAAGAGATATTTTCTTCTAACATTTTCACCATCTCGGGGAGGTGACACACTTCTCTTTTGCAGGGGCGGCGTGTCGATCCTCACAGATGAAGCGGCCTGATAAAAAATTCACAAAACCGCACACACACACACATACAAACTTTGCTGCATTTATGGATTGATTGGGAATCCATATTCCTCTCTGTGACACACCTCACACACACACACACACACACACACACACACACACACACACACACACACACACACGACTCTAACCGCCAATCACGAGTATCACTGCATCACTGCACTGAGTATCTCTGATTGGACTTTATCGAATTACTTTAAATACATATAGGGGGTTGCGGAAGCACACACACACATTAGCTGAAGGAATATAAGCATCCAGGTGCCCCAATGTGTGGCAGATTACGGAGGGCTTCTGCCAAAGTGTGTTTGCCGGCCCGCGTATGCTTGGCTTCAGACGAGTGGTTCCCGGCCACTAATTGGACAGCAGACCATGCATGCTGAATGGCATATGTTGCTGCCTCTAATGACCCCCCTCTGGTAGCTCATTGACAGGACAGGAGGAGAGGAGGCTCCGCCGCCCTGACCTGTAAATATGTCAGAGTCCCTCGTCCTCGCCACTCTTTGATCCGGCATTTTGTACACCAAATACCGCCGCGGCGTCATCGGTGGATCAGAGAGCGAACGCCGGAATGATCAGGAAAAGAGTGATACGTTTCACCACAATGCCGAACGGTGCCTGATCAGAGGGGTCAGAGGAAAAAAACAAAAGGATTCAACAAATGTCGCTTCTCGGGGATTTCGAATCGCAAAGTTATTCTCCCCCGCGGCTTGCGTTGCTTTGATTCCCAGATGTCAAAGCGGGGCGTGTTTCCGAAGGTCAAGGGAAGCGACAAACACAGACAGTCTGAAAAACGCAAGGCCGGCGAAGAAAGAAAGGATACAGCAAAGTGTTTTCTTTTCTTTCTTTTTTTTTCCCCCTTTCAGTATCCACTCCCACTCGCAAGATGAGAACGGGCCTGCGCTTTAAATGTTTGTCGCCGACGTCGAAGCATCTCTGCAATAGAGCAGTCAAAGGCACTTCATGAGATTAGCTTTGAAAGAGTGAATGAAAATAAAGAAGGGCTTTGAGAAGTCACCATCTGTAGGTATACATTTTCTTTGAATATCATTTTTTTTTTAATTTGAGATTTTTCATTGTCGAACGGGACATTTCAGCTGCCCTTGGCAATGCACCTTCACTGTATTTTTAGGGGCTGTGCCATAAACGCATCACATCGCATTACCACACATGGGAGCACGAAGGCATGCAGCCATCAGCTCAAGTATCAACCAGATAAAAAATGTCGAGCAGAAACAAGCCACGCGTCTAAGAAATATCCGTCGTCAGTCGCTGTGACATTGGCATTGTGTCAGCGATTGCATTTTTTTTTTTTTTTTTTTTACCCCCTGAAAATCACAGGCCCGAAGATAACGCGGCAGATGCGGGGAGCGAGACGAGAACCTGACGTGAAAGTGAAAAAGGCGTTAGGATCCTTCTCTTGGAGGATTTTTTTATTTTTATTTTGATTTAAGAAAGTAATACTTTTGAAAATGAGTTTAACATGCGGACATGTTTTACTGATTAAGTAGATTAGTGATAATATTACATCTCTAACTGCTTCCAAACCTGCAAATAGATTTTTTTTTGTATAATTTTCCTTTGCATAAAGTGGATACGTAGGTTCGGAGGGAAGAAATGCCAAAGCGATGAGCTGATGCCGATGAAGGCCTACCTGTTTCCGCGTCATATGAAAATTTATCAGTTCGATTTGCCTCGTGGATTTCGAGTCAGGACTCAACGAGAACCACCAACCTTGCAATCGGAGGGATGCCCTTTCTACCGACTGAGACCGTTTATGCCTCAGGAGACTCGATGGCATGATTTTCCAGCACACGTAGGTCTCCAGAACACAAAGTTTGGCCGATACTATTTGCTAAATTCTTATTATTCTGTCTTCTAAACTGTGTCTCCATTGGTTCCCTTTTTTTGTTTGTTTTTTTTAGTTTTTGGTTGTTTTATTGACGAATCCTAAACCCAACAAGACCATGGCGACTTTTTTTTTTGCCTCCGCATTCAATGAAATCCAAAAATCCCATTTGCCAGGTTCGACACCTCATGACCTCTGACTCACAGTTTTAAGATAATAATAATTCGTACTATAATTCGGAGCGTCTTCACCGGGGCGCTTCTGCAGCGCGGGGTCCCTGCGGTTGTAGATTTGTCCTCTGCTTTATCTCTATAGAATTATTCAAGGTTTAGAAAGTTGTCTTGTTGGTGAACCGAAGTGTAGTTTATATCTTCTCTGATTATCTGAACAACCATGATTTGAAAAAAGTGACCTTTGACTGACATATTAATTGTGATTTATCTGTTAATATATATATATATATATATATATATATAAATGTCTGTTATATTGTTCGTCCTTTAAAGCTGATTCTTGCTGTAAGTGCTCAGCCAAATAGGCGCTGAATATAAGAGTGGTGAGATGATGGGAAAGTTGTTAAATGTTGAGAACAAAACAGGAAACAAGTGCAGTGGGGGCCGTTTCTATGATACAACACGAAAATATCCATCCGTCCCCGTCGCCATCTAATAAACCTGTCTCTCAGAATACAGTACGCTGTCATACTCTGATTGCGTACCCGGCCTGATAGGCCGATAAACTGGACGGTCAGGTGGACGCCACTGTCCCGTCCCCTGAACCGATCCCGTGATTGACAGCCAGACACCGGGAGTGATGTAGTGAGTTTTTCACCGAACCTCACACCTTTAAAACCCCCGTATTTTTATATGCCGCATTCGTGCTTTTTTTTTTTCCCCTATAATTTCATTTATTTACAATTTCATTTATTTATTTGTATGCCTTTTTTAAATCAAATTCAAAGCTACTTCACATCACGAGCCTCCCCCCCGAAAAAATTAAAAAATAACCTGCACATTCATCATCTTTCAATTTAGAGCCTCGAGACTCCAGCCTCCAAGACGCATTAATACACCAATAGGGAGATAGATATTTGCATTTTGATTAGCGGGTGCCAACACGCACATCTTTCCAACTCTTCAATTCCACCAGGCAACGAACGCTGACAACAGGCTAACCGCAGCCGGCGTAGATTAAAACTATACAATTAAATAATGAATGAAATTCCGGCATGGGGCTCAGAAGACTTCTTTTGAATGCCGCGCCTGATGATTGCTTTTGAGACATTTTCGCCTGCCGCTTGTGTCAAGAGAGAGCCTCCAAATCTTCTCCAGCTTTTTTGTTTCACCTTTTTCTGCACTTCTTATTTCTTTTAACTTTAATCCCAAAGTTTCACAGATGTTTATTCAATGTCCTGCTGATAAGAAATTGGGAGAAGGGGAACGGCGCGGCTAAAAACAACAGCGCCATCGCCTTTCCCAAGAGGTGTCACTCACACGAGGGGCGCCGTTGGGAGAAAACAGCTAAACTCCAACCGAACCTATTGGGAGTAGTTTATCGCTTGTATTAGTAACAGCTTCCCTTTCATGTTCCATCTTCTGACGCGTTTGGATAAAGCAACTGCAAAACAATGAATGAAATAAAACAAAAGTTTTCACACACACACACACACACACACACACACCCTGCCCGATGCCTCGCGAATGTTTTGTTTGTGTTGCATTCATTTCATGGGGAGTCTTGTGCAGGACAAAAAGGGGGGGGGGTATCTCCTTCCAAACAAATCTGACTGACAAATCAGTTAATGTTTGTGCGTGTTTGTGTGTGTGTGTGTGTGTGTTTGTGTGTATGTGTATCCACAGGCTTTTACTAGCATTAATTTCCCAGGCAAACCTCGGGGTCCTCATACGGGGCGATACAATGACCATCGTTCGCACAAGGTCGCCGAGCCGACCCGCCGCAAAATAAGACTGACAGGCGTGAATCAAAACACTGGCATAAACAATCCTAGAACTGCAATCAAGGCAAAGTACGGTCACGTATCAATAGCTGAGATGACAGTAATACATCAGCGTATGTTTGCGTAACCTCGGGGCTCGGTAACCTTGGCAAAGACAGCTGTTTTCTTCCGCTCGGTCGTCGCGCCGGAAAATTCCGGCAGATTTTATTGTGGAATGAGTCTCACTTTCCCTCTGCTTAAGTGAATCTGTACTAAGTTTGAGGCTATTAATTCATACTTCTTTTTTTCTTGCTGTTATTCTAATTAAAATTACCCAGATTTGGGTATATTAATACTATCTGTCTCATCTTTTTTTTTTTTTACAATCTCTTTTTTTTTTTTCCCTCCTCGCTCTTCCTCCGCCTTGCTCTCCCTAAGGCCTTTCCGGTTCCAGTCGCTGTTTGTCTTGGGGCATTGTTTTATTACCTTCAAAACTCTGCTGGGAAAAGCTTAAGACAGCAGTTGCCTAGCAACAAGAACCCGACGGTTCCGCCACAGGAGCGGAGTGAAGAGCAGAGTGAAGAGCAGAGCAAGAGGAAGGCATGGAGGGAAGGAGGGAGGGAGGGGAATAGGTAACACGGCTGGAACAGCAGAAATACTGTCACAGCTGGAGCTACAGGTTAGGAGGCAGTGAAGCAGCGACAGCATGCTCACCTGTCCCCTTTGAATCCCCGGCGCGAGGTGATGAGATAAATGTGAATCAGTTTATCTGGGTTTATAGACGGACGAATACAAGCGCCTGAGCAAGGGAGCAAGCAGAACAAATGCATCCCGATTATTCAATTTCAAGGATCAAAGTTCGGGCTCGGCTTTTCGGCTCTTTATTTGCCTTTTTGGCCAGGCTGGCTCCGAAAATCCACTTTCTGCTCCTTGTCAGGGGCGTGACCTTCGTCACCTGGATTCAGAATTCTCCAAAAGGTTACGTTCCTAAAGAATAACGATAAATGATATGATGCGCATCAGTCACTTTCATGTAATTCCTTTGGTCCATTTTACTGCGGCGGTGTTTGAGTGTTTGCTCGGTCCGCAGCAGCGAGGCGGCCCGTTGATTGTTGTTTTTTTTTGGTTTAGTTTCATTTTGTCGGAGATAAGCCCTCTTTTTCGAATAAAAAGCCGCAATAATCGGCGGCGGTCTAATTTATAGGAGGAAGGAAGGACCCAAGTGCAGAACTGAGCAGGGAGGCCAGAAAAAAAAAAACAACAAAGACTGAGGGATTCTGAAGCCCCTTCTTTCGAAGAAGTTTTCACATCTAATAGAATAATATCAATCGAAAGTAATTGTTTCCATTGTTTTTATTCAAAATATTACATGCAGCTATTGATTCATGATCTTATGCTGGCTGTCATTGGGCAAGAGGCGGGGTACACCCTGGATCGATCACAGGGCCTCACATAATAGTAATAATAACTAAAATAATCATCAACACATTCTATTTAAAGTGCCTTACCTGACACTCAAGGTCACCATACAGGCATAAACATGAATAAACAAAAACAGATTTTTAAGAAAAAAAAACAAAATAAAAATAAAAAGTGACTTCTTTTTTGAATATAAAACCGCTTTTTATGGTGCTTTTTAAGAATATCAATGTATCCTTGGTTGATTTTGTGGGATTCAAATTACAAAAAAGACCTTCAGAGGAGACCAGGCCCTTTTTTGAAATGAATTATTCAATTCATAAAAACGCTGGACTGCAATATTAAATTTCAGTTATTTACTTTGAATTATCACACATAGTAGCAAGGTTTCCTATAAAACTACCATCTTTTTTTGTACAGCTCGGGTTTCCAGGAAATGCTCTTAGGAAATGTTCAGGTTATTTTCTCCCTGGCAGTGAAATGAAATATCAGCCCTTGGTGTTACCCTTTCTAAATGACATTTTTAATAAGCAATGTTCTTATTTTTATTTATTTCATTTTTTTACCCAAGTCTCGGTTGGCAAATCTATTTTTTTCCCAGTTTGGGACTACGGACACATAAGTTTAAAATTCGTTTCTCCTCATTTTTCCCAACCGGAGATCGACAGTGTTTATTACGCTTATTGCTAAATGTTTCACGTGCCAGTGATTCACCAAGCAAATACGGGGTAAATATGGAGATTTTTGCGCGTCTGCGGTATCCTTCTTATCCCACCGTTTATATCCTTTCAGGCTATCAACCTTTGGGTTCGGGGAGGTTTGATAAGCAGCCGCCTCCAGGAAGAATAAAAATCAGGGCTGTGGCTACAAATTGAGGTCAGGAGGGAGTATGGAGTTTACATTTATAAGTGGATGGCTTTACTTGTGCTTGTGCATAGTGTATATCTACAAGTGCTCAAAAAAAAGGAAGGGAACACTTAAACAACACATTATAATGCCAAGTGTTCCCTGTGTATGCATATACATACAAGCCATATCAATGTAACACGACTGAAATCCCATAAAGGTGGTGATTTGCTGGCGCGGCGGGTCAGATGTTTAATCAGAATTAGCCACACGCTTTTCCAGGCAAATTGTCGCTGGTGAGAGTTTCGAAGCAAAGAGCACAGAAATGTCAAGTCTATTGGCTGGGGATCGCCGACCCCTTCGCTTGTCTTTCTCCGACTTCGCTTTCATGCATCAACCCCGTCCCTCACCTCATCCGATCACCGCGGCATCACAAACACAAACTCCGTCCACTGCCTTATCTCTATCTCCTCAAATGACAAACTCGGACACACATCATGTCCTCACCGGTCGGTTGAGCTTATTTGGGACTTTTCTGAAGGGATGAAGTAAAGGAGTAAAAGGCCATTTAAAGGCCAACGTGAATGGCGAGGCCTTTTGAGTATCGCCATTGTTCGCGACAATAAGGGGTCAGACTCAAAACTGAGAGACTGTGGATCTTTCAGGAGAGTCGGTCAGTGTTCCTGAAGTGAGCCCGTTGCTTCGACTTACCCGACTTCCCCTTCGACACGCAGCCAGTTGTTCTCTCAGAGTTTTGGTCGATACACGAATAACACCCTGAAGAACTTCAGAAGGAATTTTACCATAAATGAATTTAACTTTGTCAATTCAGTCATTCATCTTTACCGCTATACCGGCTGTGGGAGTCCATCCCGGCTCGCACTGAGCGTGAGGCAGGGTTTACCTTGGACCGGTCGCACGATGATAACAGGGTCCCGTATAAAGACAAACAACCATTCACTCCTTCATTCATTCGTCTGAACAATTTAGGGTCTCCAATGAATCTACTGCATGTTGATGCAGAAAAGGGGAGAACATGTAAACTCCATACTGAAAGCCCCCCAGTAGGCATCCAACCAGGGACCTTCTTGCTGTCAGGCAAAAACACTAACCACTGCGCACCCCGTTCTGCCCTACTTTGAATATTAGTAAACAGAGGGGCAACAGAAAGGTTTTTCAAAGGACTGAATCAATACTGGCCAGAAGGAATTCCATGATACATCATGGATGGAGCTGCATGTCACAACAATGAAACTTGGCCTTACAGCGGAGACAAATCAGCAGCGCCGCAAAAGTGAGAGAGGGACTGGCTCTGCTGTATCACTTCCCCCTTTACCCCCGGAAGCAGAACAATTCGGATTGCCGATCGGCCTCCAAGGCTGTCTGAGGACGCCCACGTAGGCGACCCGGCTGTCAGCATCTGCCTCAAGTTAATACCGACATGGGTGATTTCAGTGCGTCATTTTTTCCGCTTCCCCGAAGCCCAAACAAATCACAACTATCAGACACGGATTAGAGGTTTCACTGTCACAACGTCCGGTTATTCCAGTGCGATTACCTTTTATTTGGATTCCGAAAGTTTTCACTTGAACGTCTTCATTTCGCGAGCCATTAACGAATGAAATCACACACTTTCTGGTCTGAAGGCGTCCGTGTGGTATCTCAAAAGTATTATTCTAAAGACTTAGAGTTATTTTTCTTTGTGAAAAACCTCATGAAAGAAAGTAAAGGAGAGGGATTTGATTTCGTTTACCGTTCCCTCATTTGTCCAACAGAAATACGTGCAAAAAGCCAGGAGTACACACAGTTGCAAAATTTGTAAATTTGGCCTTCTGTACGATGGAATCCCCCCCCCCCCCCTTCTCCACACACCATCAACAACACCCTCTGTTTCTGTATAGTTCT
>CAAKHD010005737.1:217935-228264 GCA_901007705.1 Fistularia tabacaria
GCCTCCCCCCCCCCTCGATTAGGCCCTTAGCTTGTAGCTCCCCCCCCCCCCCCCCTCCCACTCCCCCGCAATCCCTCCCGCTTCTGTTCCACTCCTCCCCGCTCCCTGGTGCCAGTCTCACCGCCCAAACTGTGTCTGCTCAGAACCCAAAACCTAGAGTGATTCCATCTATTGGCAGCACTTAGAAGGTCATGTAGTCTGGCAAGGCTGCCAAGCACAATCCACCGGTGTTTGCATATACCGGGCAAGTCATAGCCAGTCTGCTCGTGAGGGCGAGGCTCGATACGTGCGCTGGCCAATACTGGGGAAGAGAAAAGCAAGATTTCAATACTTCTGGATCTGCTATTGTACAACCGCTTGGTTCGGTTTATTTACTTTATTGGGTTCCCCGAATTGAAATGACTTTCATTGGGAATTTGTTAGCGGTCAACTTTTCCAATTTCCATAAAATGTTGAACTTCTGCATAACTCCCATTGGTTTTAGGTGAAGTGAGTTGTATGTCAGGACGTTTCATTTGCTGCTGTTGTGACAATCTATGACATTTGAAATCAACAAATATGGACTAAACTAATTTACATTAGAGATTCGGGCAGCAGGGTGGCACAGTAGTTGGGCGCAGTAGTCGTTCCTTGGTTCAGTGCCGGCAGGGGGTCTTTCTGTGTGCGTAAGAGTCCAAAAACATCCAGGAGGTTCATTGGAGACCCTAAATATCCCAGATATGTGAATGGCAGAGTGAATGTCTGTGTGTCTCTACATACCTCATCCTAAATGCTGCCCCTTAGATCAACTTGGGATTCAGGGTCCAGGGTGAGCCCTGCCTCTCGACCCCTGGGATGGGCCCCGTGACCCTGAGTGCAGGATGATAAAGAATGAAGGACTGGATGAATGAATGAATTTGTATTGAGGATATCCCTCTCAAGGATGTGGAAAATGAGAGGCCACAAAAGCTCTGGTTTCCAGCACCCACATGAAGAACATTTCATGCATCACCGCTCTGCCACCATGCTGGTCTTCAAGAACTGCTGGGTTCCGTCTGGACCTTTTTACACCAGGTTGATGAGACGGTATCTCTGCTGAACACCAATTGGTTTGAAATAGTTGGGAATTTCAGTTTGAGTCGCCTTTTTCTTTTCCCATTTTCACCCTAAAGCTGAACGGAACACCTAACAAACCATGAAGACATCTCATTGACCTCGGTCCAAAAGTGTTTTAGAATCAAGCGGCGTAGAATCGAGGACTTCCCCAATATTACCGCGGCGATCTGTCCAGCGCTTTCCCTGTTTGTCATTCATATCCACAATTGCGGAAAGGCCTCATAATCATTCAACGTGCGTGCAGAGCGAAATGAAGAAGGGGACCCGGGCCCTTTGATAGAGTTAGTTATTTAGTGAATAATGCAAAGTGCTTGGATGCAAATGGATGTTGAAGGGAGGAGAGGGAGCAACAAACAACAGAGACTGTATACTAAATAAAAGCTTACAGTCTTAATTTTCATCCCGGGGGGGGGGCATGTTTTTTTCCTAAATCCAGACCCACTGTATTTCAGACGTGTTTGGTATTTGCACTAATTCGTGAGGGAAGTAAGGACTCGGTTCGCCGGCGTTTAATCGTGCTTTATTTTATCTCAAGGATCAATTCATGAATTTCGAATGAAACCAGATAGTGCTTTTCGTGATTTATCATCAAATGGCTTATTTGGAGTTGCTTAATATGAATGTATTAATTTTAGAATACACTTTCAAGTTTCCCCTTTGTCGCAATCAATTGAGCTGTGATTCAACACCGAGGTGCGTGCGCTTTGTTTCTGCATTCCTGTATATTCCGCTAGCCCAAGGCGTTAATGGAAATGCCCTTACTTCTTTATTTAACCTTCCCGACTGTTTTCTCAACAGACTTTATCAAAATGACTTATTTCTAAGAGGCTCAGAGGATGCCGAGATAGAGAGACTGCGGGTGCACACGTTCCTTTTACATTGGATTCGTTACGACACGATGATATACCGATTTTATGTCAAAGATGTTTTTGATTGATTTTTGCATTTCCCACCATCAGATTAAACAGATTATATTGAAAGGTTAAAGCTACTTTGGGGTAAATATTCCTGTCAAGCTTGACAGTGATTTGATTCGCAGTTTCTCAGAGATATGTGGGTGAATTTATGTTGAATTACCTCCCAAAAATGACACATACAAAGCCACAGTTTGGTGTCAACATTAGCAATTTCGGTCTCAAAGCACGCAGTTACAATGCAGGATTTCACAGAAGCAGTTGTGCATCTTCTAAACATACGAGAAGGGAACTCAGTTGGGGATAAAGATTGGGCAGTACCAAATAACCTTCAGGCCTTTTGTAAATCTATACACAAAAAGGCCAAATTGATATGTTTCTAAGACGTGGGTAGTGGGAAAGCATCGCTTTTACAGCAGGCTTTTCAAATGCCAGGCCGTTGTCAGAACCCACCGCAACGAGAAATCACTCCGCATTGGCCGATAATCTTCAGAGTTAGCCTTTACTCTCTCAGACAGATTTTGCACCGAGGATAACAGATGGCGGCTTCGGTATGAGGCAAACACCGGGGGGTTCGTGACAAAAAAAACATGCGAAGATCTTGGCCCGTTCGCGGCTTCTTAGCAAGGAACGCATCGTTTCCATCCTGAAATAAAAATCGAGTTCCTTGTAGCCGTGACACAGGCAGGGTTTAAAGAAAAGAAATCAATGTTTTCTTTCTTTCGAGGACACAAAAGAAATCCATCCCCGAAACTTCACTGTAAGTTGTTTGATCGTGGAAAAAAAAGGAAAATAATTTTGTTGAGAAAGCAGAACCAAACAAATAGGGTACAAGGTCAATGCCATGGAGGATTTTGTTTGGTATCAAGTGGGTGAATCAGATTCCTGTTTGTTCTCAACACATTTTAACAAACGATCCGTGCAGCAGCGCTGAATCCTGGCAGTCTGCTCAATATGAAGAGGAGCAGAGCAGCTTGATGTTACACCCCGTGGTAAGAAGGTTTCACTTTCAATGATGAAGACGTCTACCTCTTCTGGGTATTTACTTTTTTTTAATAATTTACATCCCCTGCCTTCAGCATTCACAACCACATTGTGTTTAGGTTCCACACCACGTCTGATTGATACGGCCCTCCGCTCATGAAACTTCACTGTGTTGGGCACTGAAGCCGAGATGCTGTGGCTCGGACCGCCTCCTTATAAATGTGGACACTGATGAAATTTGCCTGTAACAGGCTATAACAGTGTTATCTCGGTTTGTCTATCGCAGATGTGACCTAATCAGACAACATATGGACACACACGCCGTCGCGCCATTTGGTTTTGCCATGTAGACTCCGCTGTGACTACCTTGCGATTCGGGGCCGACTTTGGCAACCATTGCGTGCAGGATTTTTTTTTTTTGTTTGTGTTTTTCAGGCGGTGGCGGATTTGTGCTGTTTTCGTGCTCTCATTCATGTCGGTAATTACATTTTGAGATTAATCTTGCTTTTTTTTTTGTCGAACACTTCAGGGAGGTGTGGGGGGAGGGGGCTGTAGAAAAACTGTCTTTGCCAAACCACTTCCTCTGAATGAATTGGAGAGCATGTTTTAAAGAACTATTAGAAACATGAGTATGTGTACTTTAGTGCAGTACAGGCTATTGGAGGCAGTAATACATTTTATTCATTCATTTTTTTATTTTCAATCAACCCTGAATAAGTCAAGCCTAAAAATAGGGAAAAAAGAAAAAAAAATGAATTACTATTTATTTCCTTCCTATATTGGTATCAGCCAAATATCACTCAGTATCTACTTTTTATTGTTTCATAAGAAGGATTACTCTCAGATCGGCATCATCACTTTCTCCGTGTTCTTTCAGAATTTTCTCACCTTGAGATTAACTTCACTTTTTAACTTATTAATTTATTTTTTTGCGCTCGGATGGTGAAGATCTATAATGAGTCCTGCCTCATTTTAAACTCACCTGTAATACATGTTGAGCTGTTACGGTCCAGAGACACGCACGTTTACACGGCCGCTGCTGCGGCAGGTGGGGCTGAGCGACAGGTGACACCTGCAGCACAGCGGTAAAAAAACGACGACGCTTACAGTAAACGAGGCGTGAAAATCACACAATTCGTCCAGATGTGCCGGATTTAAACTGAGACGCAGGGCTGCGACGATTTACACAGCTGGAAGAGGAATGAATAAAAAAAAAATCCAGAGAAGTACTTTGTGTAGACTTGCATCTTAATATGAAAGCGCATAGGTTTGTTTTTTTCTCTGCTTTTTTTAACAATTTCCGATAAAACTTTCTCTCCATCCGTGGGGATGTGTGTGTATGGATAATGAATGGGTGAATGCAATTTTGTGTAAACCTCTTTTAGCCCGCAAGGTGTGAAAGTGTGTTATAAGTTGAGACCATTTTCCATTGCAGACATACGGGTTAATTTGGATGAATAATTAATGCATTAATGCATTCATTCATTCATTGTAGGAATATACATATATATATATATATATATATATATATATATATATATATATATATATATAAGAAATTGGGATCTAGAATTCCCTCACATCCCAGATTCCTATCATTCTGTTGTTTGAAAGATTCACACCGCCTTATTACATCCTCTCCACTTTTCGAATCTCGAGTTACTTTGAGTTTATTTATCCTGTATCACTTCTCATCAACTCATGACAGGACCATCACGCCTTGGCGCCGTTGTTTATTTCAAAATGTACTTACACGCATAATATTGTTGACGCCCATATTGAGATTCATTGAATCATCTGAGAGGGTGAGATGCGCACTCCTAATACCTGGATATTTTGAAGTAAACATTTTCCAAGCTGGATACGGAATACAAATAAGGGGAAAATGCCGACATCGCCTTTATCTGTGAATTATTGTGTGTAATCTGTTACCCCGGGCTGCTGCGTGCGGCACGAAACCGTCCTCGAGTGGCTCATCAAGTCTCGGCGGCTTAATCTGAAACTGCCAATTTCAAAGGGTGTCACACCTGAGCGTCGCGCCATCGGGCCTGGCTAATAATGTGTTTTAAATCACAAACACACACACACACACACACACACACACACACACACAACCTCGAAGACGTGACGTCAGATTTGCGTCCCTCTTTAATGACTTATTCTGGTGTTGTTGTTGTTCATCCACATTTTCATTTCAATCCGCCTCTTATCATCTGACGTGAACATTTGTGTCATATTTACGAGACCCAAACAGGCCCCTCTTTCATTAACATCTTAGTCATTGTTAATAGAGAGGAAGATAGGAAAGTAAAGTAAACGCCATCTGCCACTGTTTTGCTCATTATACTCAGAAAATGTATCCAAAAGAATAATGAATCCGCTGTGAGGTTGTTTTATGTGTTCGCATGTCAACGGGTAAAATTAAAGACTTGTATAGGGATGTACAGTAATGGTAAAAATAAGGCGCCGGAAAATAGACCATATAAAAGTTTTGCACTATTATAGAGGTCCAGTCAAGCATTTCTTCGGGCTCAGCAGTTTAACCCAGCAGGGATGTTGCCCAGAGAACAGCAGCTCGCGGACTAAGACCGTTTTACTATTGCAGCCACCAGACCATACGCGTAATTCTCTGTGTGTGTATATACATGACACGCCATCTTTGTGGCGTATATTTATAATAGAGTGCAGACACTAGAACAGTCGGTGACTTTTGTCATCTTCCTTGATGTGCTTTTAAGGAAACCCATTTGCAGTTGATATTATTTTGACCCAGACAAAACAGTCCAACGTACAGCTGACAGCTTTCCATCTCATTTAAATTTTGTAAATGCAGCAGGACAAAAACAATAAATAATTAAATGAATAGCAGTAAAACAGAATAAAAATACAAATGAAAAAAGTTATGAAATTAAATGAAATTAAATACATTGAAATACAATAAAGTGATATAAAATCACCAGTATGTCTATCTTCAAAATCCGACAGAATATGGTGCTGAATTCATGATATGGAACCAGTCAGACGCCTGCCTTCTCATGCATTTATTCCCAAATATGCGAATCAAACAGTACAAAACAATCATAAGATCAGGGAGTGGAACATTCTTCTTGAATGTTTACATGAAGATGGGAAGGTTTTTATGCTGGGACGGAAGAAAGAAAGAAGTATCAAAGGCCAAAACTGGCATCTGTTCCATTTAACTACCTTCTTTAATTGAAGCATTTTTTGGCACATCCTCATCTTTGATCTGCCCTATTCGATGTTTCATTTGTCCGGGTGAAAAATTGTCGGCTCACTCTGGCATTGGAGCAAATGTGTCCGGTCTGGATCAGCAGGCGTTGCGCTCTTGGCCGGCTCCAAAATTGGGGGCGGTTCGTCAGCCTGATGGATTCGACTTTGTTTCCACTTTCAGATCTGGGCATTTATGGAGCGGAAATCTTGGAGGAAGAATTCATGGGCAGTGTTTAGTCAGCTGTCCAAATTAAAAGCTGTGATTTGTGGCTCCTCTGAAACGAATTAATTACCCCCTCCTGTTTATTTCCCCCCTAAATTCTGCAGTGAAAATAAACCACATTTTTATAACCACAGACACCAGATCACTCCCACAATCATGGCTGGTTTGGATTTTATATATAGAATGAGAGGGACAGTTATCTGGTAATAATGCAACAAATCAAAATAAATGATGACCTTCGCCACCTCTACTTGTCTCTTGCCAGTCTTTCATCATGTGTGATTCCTGAGCGGCGTGGAAAAGTTACACTTCCAAGAGTCCAATTCGATCGAATTCATTAAAAGTTAATAATTTAGCTTGATGTCTATGTTACAGAATAATGTTAAAAATATTGCGAATAATTGATAGAACAAAAAATAATGACTTATAATTATTAGTAATATTAATATGATGATGACAAAAAAATAATTTTAAAATCAAAATATTGATAATATTGGCTTTTCCCTTCAGGGGTCGCCACAGTGGATCAACCTCCTCCATCTAACCCTATTCTCTGTATCCTCCTCTCTCACACCAACAAACTTCATTTCCTCTTTCACTACGTCCATAGACCTTCTCTTCAGTCTTCCTCTAGACCTCCTGCCTGGCATCTCCAATTCCAGCATCTGTCTACCAATATATTCACTATCCCTCCTCTGACTGAACCATCTCAGTCTGGCTTCTCTGACCTTCTCACCGAAATACCTAGCATGTGCTGTCCCTCTGATGGACTCATTCCTGATCCTATCCATTCTCGTCACTCCCAAAGAGAACCTCAACATCTTCATCTCTGCTACTTCCAGCGCTGCTTCCTGTCTTTTCTTCAATGTCACTGTCTCCAAACCATACAGCATCGCTGGTCCCACCACTGTCTTGAACATCTTTCCTTTCATTCTGGCTGATATTCTTCTATCCCATAGAACCCTTGACACTTTTCTCCACCCATTCCAACCTGCTTGAACCTGTTTCTTTACCTCTTTTCCACACTCTCCGTTGCTCCGTTGGACTGTTGACTCCAAGTACTTGAAATCCTCCAACTTCTTGATCTCCACTCCCTGTAGCCTCACCGTTCCACCCGGGTTCCTCTCATTCACACACATATATTCTGTCTTGCTGCGACTAACCCTCATTCCTCTCCTTTCCAGAGCAAACCTCCACCTTTCAAGATTTTGCTCAACCTGTTCCCTGCTCTCACTACAGATCACAATATCATCTGCAAACATCATGGTCCATGGAGATTCGTGTCTAACCTCCTCTGTCAGCCTGTCCATCACCACTGCAAACAAGAGCTGATCCCTGATGAAGTCCCACCTCCACCTTGAACTTCTCTGTTATACTTACAGCACACTTCACCACTGTCTCATAGCCAGCATACATACCCTTCACCAGTCTAACACTTCCCCATGCAATACCAGATTTTCTCTCTTTTCACCCTGTCCAAATCTTGTTCTAGGTCTACGAAAGCGCAATGCAGCTAGTTTCCACTACTCTTTCCCATAACTTAATTGTATGGCTCATCAACTTTATCCCTCTACACTTACTGGAATTCTGCACATCCCCCTTATTCTTAAAAAGCGGCACCATCACACGTCTCCATTCCTCAGGTATCTTCTCTCTCTCTAAGATCCTGTTGAATGAACTACCCAGAAACTCTACAGCTGCCTCTCCTAGACACTTCCATACCTCCACACGTATATCATTGGGACGAACTGCCTTTCCATTCTTTGTCCTCTTCAATGCCTTCCTCACTTCACTTTTACTAATCTCTGCTATTTTGTGGTCTACAATGGTCAGCTCCTCTACCCTTCCCTCTTTTTTGCTTTCCTCATTCATCAGATCTTCAAAGTTCTCCTTCCATCTTTCCATCACTCTTCTAGCATCTGCCAATACATTTCCCTCTCTATCCTTAATCACCTGGACCTGCTGTACATCCTTTCCATCTCAATTTTGTTTTGCTAACCTGTATCAATCATTCTGTCCCTCCTTGCCAACCAATCGAGCATACAAGTCATCGTACACCCTTTGTTTTGCCTTTGCTACCTCTATCTTTACCTTATGCTGTATCTCCCTGTACTCCTGTCTGTTCTCTTCAGTCCCCTCAGTGTCCAACTTCTTCTTTGCTAACCGCCTTCTCTGGATACATTCTTTCACTTCCTCATTCTACCACCAGGTCTCCTTTTCTGCTTTCCATCCAGACGAAACACCAACTACTCTCCTACCTGTCCCCCGATCACATTAGCTGTAGTTGTCCAGTCATCTGGTAGGTCTCCCTGACCACCCAGATCATTTCTCCTCCTCCTTCTTACTCCTCCCTGAAACACTCCTCCCTTTTCAGCTTTCACCAGTTTGTCCTCTGCCCTGCCTTTCTCCTCTTGATCTTCCTTGTCACCAGAGACATCCTACAAACCACTATCCTATGCTGTCTGGCTACTCTCTCAACTACCACTACTTTGCAGTCACTGATCTCTGTCAGATTACCTCGTTTATACATGATGTAGTCTACCTGCGCGCTCCGACCTCCATTCTTAAGATTTACCCTATGTTCCTGTCTTTTCTGGAAAAAAGTATTCTCTTCAATTTTTTCTATTCTTTTTGCAAAATCTACCACCATCTGTCCCTCTACGTTCCTATCCTGGATACCAAATGTGCCCATCACTTCTTCATCACCTCTATTGCCTGCAGCAACATGTCCATTGAAGTCTGCAATAATTACCACTCTCTCATCTCTGGGGATCTTCTGCATCACCTGTGCCCCCCCGAGGCTTGCTCCGGGAGACACAGGCCCGTGCCGCCCTGAGGCTGCATTAAAATATTGATAATGATGAATAGAGTCAAATCATCAATGATATTAATGATGATTAACTGTTAATATAAATATCTTGACAATAAGTAAAAAATTATAAGTTTGAAAACAGTCATAGCCTGAATTTTTATCTGTGGCAGGATCATATTATTTTCTCTTTCATCAGCTTTTTCAAAGTAATTCAATCTCCATGAAATATGGCATATACAAACCGCCGCTCATGATTCTCAAGTCTGCGGCACACACTTCTCCAGTCTTTATGCTAAACTAAGCCAACAGACTCCGGCTCTGCGTTCCATTTTCTTGTCAGTTGCTTCAGCGACTTTGACTTATGGCAAGCATAGACGATCAACTCTCTCCGAACTTTTTATCAATGTCTCGCAGACAAAATACAGCCCGCCGTCCAGGTCTGGTTTGACTCATCACCACCCGGAGCCATGTTTTGCCTCTCTCTCTGCTGACACGGACAAAAATCTGGATTTCAGTTGGAGAGAGACACAGAGACTGCCAAGGATGAAGGGGCTGTATCGTTTTGCCAAGATCAATTGGTGAATCAGAACCCATGCTAATATTTCAGTCCTCACCAGCCACCCTATTATGTATTCACCTTCCTCTTTTCTCCATCAAGGCTTTCCTCATCTGACACCGCCGGCTAGCAAAAAAAAAAAAAAAAATGCTGACAAACAGTTGTCTGCACTTCCTGGGCATCTTTGTTTGAGCTAGATAGAAGGCAAAAAATAAATAAATATATATATATATATATATATATATATATATATATATATATTTTTTTTTTTTTTTTTTATATATATATATTTTATAAATTTTTATACATATATATATATATATATAAGCAGCCCTACACCTACAAAATGTCTCACACTTGTAAAGACCAGCAGTCCATGGGTGATCCAGCCCTCAGCTAATGAGAACTCCAGCCCAGGACTCCTGCACCGACGCCTCCCCCCTGTTATTTAACCTGGTGCATCTCTCGGCTTTCCGTCCGCGGCTGCCCTCTCCGTGTCCTCCTACACTGTGAG
>CAAKHD010005737.1:228284-255433 GCA_901007705.1 Fistularia tabacaria
CTCCCCAGCCCCCCTTTTATGTATTCTCCTTCCTCTTTTCTCCATCAAGGCTTTCCTCATCTGACACCGCCGGCTAGCAAAAAAAAAAAAAAAAAATGCTGACAAACAGTTGTCTGGAGAATTTCCTGGGCATCTTTGTTTGAGCTAGATAGAAGGCAAAAAATAAATAAATAAATAAATATATATATATATATATATATATATATATATATATATATATATATATATATATATATATATATATATATATATATATATATATATATATATATATATATATATATATATATATATATATATTTTATTTTATTTTTTTTTATATATATATATTTTATAAATTTTTATACATATATATATATATATATATATATAAGCAGCCCTACACCTACAAAATGTCTCACACTTGTAAAGACCAGCAGTCCATGGGTGATCCAGCCCTCAGCTAATGAGAACTCCAGCCCAGGACTCCTGCACCGACGCCTCCCCCCTGTTTTTTAACCTGTTTCATCTCTCGGCTTTCTGTCCGCGGCCGCCCTCTCCGTGTCCTCCTACACTGTGAGCTCAGAGCTTTGTGGCCCTGCTTTCTTCGTCGCACAGCGCCATACATTCACTGTGACATAAATGTGAAACGGTAAAACAAACGCGTGATTCAGTGCGCGTTAACAATGGGAACGTGATTGTACATGGCTAAAAATGATGCACTCCTACTGTACAGCAGATTAAATAGCCTACTCAGGTTATTGTATGCTAGTTTATAAGAAATAATGCCCAGCTCTAAACCCTGGGTGTGTGGGAGACATTAACAATACTCAATCTGATTTTCCTGAGGGATACAACCATCACACGCTGCATGCCAGAGCCTCCCCCACTACACTATTCATACTAATGTTGATGTTTTGACAAATGTGCAATAACACCGAGCCAGCTTTTCAAATCAAAATTGAATTTGTATAAAGATGAGCGAAACGGGAGTGTCGGCCCGGCACAAATAACTTAACTCTGTCAGTTGCTCTTGGCAAGGCTGAATTCATTTGAATCCATTACGGAGGAGAAGAAGAGGTGGAAGGACACTTGTACTTCCCTCTTATGTCTCTGCTGGGTGGGGCCACTCCGCTACCTTCTAGTCACATCTCGACTGGCATTTCAATGTGAAAAATACAATGCAGAAACTATTCCGATTTTTCATCACCCATCGCACATCAGATACGATAACTGTCGGCAGGAGGTGTCTTTTGAAGCCGAATTTATGTGGGTCCCGGGTCATCGCAGAAAAACGGGGTATTTATAGTATAGAAATCCCTTTCAATAAGTCATCATAATACTCCAGTACTTCATTGTATTGCATCATGAATGTGCACTGAGAGAAGAGTGATATCTCATGGTCATCATATTTGACTATTTCATGACAGACATCTTATTTTGGCGATACTATCGCGTCCTTGTTCAAATATTAAAAACCGATGCCTTTTACTCAGCCGTTCGTATTCCTGGTGAATATTTTGCTGAAATGAACATAATAAAAACTGAATTTTACACGGTTACAAAGTTTCACTAAAACAAACCACATTTCCCCAAAATGCTGAATTGCGGGCATTTTTAAACATCCTTTGGCAAAAAGGAACTCTCTCTCAAAAGCTGACAGAATTTATTGAAAATCATTCTGTGTATCGTCAGATGGGTTAAGAGGAATATGGTAAAATGTTGCCTACAAGTGCTCCCTCTGCGCTCCTGCCTCTCAGCCCCGGATGTAGCTGCAGCCTCTTGTGTATTTCACACCTTCAGTGATGGATAGCGACGGAAATTAAAAAAAATCATAGGATTTGAAAATATTCCACCATGATGCTGGTTTCTGCGAAACTCTTCCTAAGACTGAATTCATTTTAACAAATCCTTAATTCAGCTTGGAAAATTATTCCACTTAAAGATAGGCCACATAGTAAATCTGCTATTTAAAGGCCGGTGTTAGCGACGTGAGATTTTTGTGTGAATTAGAGTCGAGTGTTATGATATGGTATAATTTTAAAGGTAGTGTGGGAGTTATTCCTTAACCCCAGCTGATGCTTCCTGACTGGGGCCCGCCTTTAGAAGAATTTTATGCCTCCACCGAGGGGAACGGCGGTGTGTGTGTCTCCTCTGCTCTGCAACCAATACACTACCAGTCAATTTCCTATTGATTCTTTGGCCACTGTTACTGATGAGTCTAGTGAAGCAGGAAGTTGACACAAAAATAAAAGGCACATAGCATTTTTTGTTATTTGTTGTCTGTCACTTTAATTGTTTTTTTAGTTTTATTGTTTCTTTTAAATCTATATTTTGTGTATGCAAGATGTGAGACAGTGGTGAGGTGTGCTGTAGGTGTGACAGAGAACTTTTAGGTGAACGTGGGACTTCTTTAGGGATCAGCTCTGTGCCCCTTCTTGTTTGCAGTGGTGATGGACAGGCTGACAGATGAAGTCACACAGGAATCTCCGTGGGCCATGATGTTTGCAGATGATATTGTGATCTGTAGTGAGAGCGGGAAACAGGTTGAGGAAAATCTTGAGAGGTAAAGGTATGCTCTGGAAATGAGAGGAATGAAGGTTAGTCACAGCAAGACAGAATATATGTGTTTAAATGAGAGGAACCCGGGTGGAACGGTGAGGCTACAGGGAGTGGAGATCAAGAAAGAGGTGGATTTCAGTAACTTAGTGTCAACAGTCCAGGGGAATGGAGAGTGTGGAAAAGAGGTGAGGAAACAGGCTCACGCAGGTAGGATCGGCTAGAGATAAGTGTCAGGGGTAATATGCGATGGAAGAATATCAGCCAGAATGAAAAGAGAGGTCGACAAGACAGTTGTGAGACCAGCGATGCTGTATGGTTTGGGGACAGTGATATTAGAGAATAGACCGGAAGCAGAGCTGGAGGTAGCAGAGATGAAGATGTTGAGGTTCTCTCTGGGAGTGACGAGGATGGATAGGATTATAATGATTCTATCAGAGGGACAGCACATGTTAGATGTTTTGGAGAGAAGGTCAGAGGAGCCAGACTGAGATGGTTTGTTCATGTACAGAGGACAGATAGAGAATATATTGGCAGAAGGATACTGGGGTTGGAGCTGCCTCGCAGGAGGTCTAAAGGAAGACCAAAGAGAAGATTAATGGATGTAGTGAGAGAGGATATGAAGTTGTGAGAGAGGAGGATACAGAAAATAGGGTTAGATGGAGGAGGTTGATTCAATGTGGCGACCACTGCAGGGAAAAGCTGAAAAAAAAAAGCAGAAGATTTTGTGTACATGTGTAACCAGGTGGTAAATGGTAATAATTAAATTAACAAGAAAATCACTGAACTGTCTCAGAATCCCTGTTTTGTTACGCCTGCTGCATGTTTATGTTGGACAGCAGGAGGCGTATTAGCGATGTTGTGATCGCGCTGTTACGGTATTTCGGGAGCAGAGTGAAAAGTCAGGAAGTTTAGACAAGCATTGCTCAGACGATAGCCACGGACAGAGATGGTGAAACAGTTTAGTAATCCCGTAAGGGAACTAGTTGATAAAATATGAACACTTACTGGTAAAAGATTATGTTGTTTACTGTAAAAAGCCAGTTTCTGTTTGTTTCATTTGGATAGGTCCGTGTGCTTGGTGCTCCGCTGTATGTTCCTTGTTTCCGAGTTTCTGCGTTTCCTTGTGCCGCCACATTGGAGTTTGTACATATTGTATAAATGGTCAACAGAGTTTGTTTAGTTTTTTCAACATGTTTATATCTGTATGTCACCTTGAGTGTCAAGCAAAGCGGCTAAAATAAAATGTATTATCATTATTTTGTCACAACTCATCACTTCTGTGATTCCTACACAAAGCATGAATGTGTGTAGTTTTTTTCCCTATTTATTATTGTTTATAACTCCATTGATATTTGATATTGTATATCAAAGGGTCACAAAATATACTTTCAGGTAGTTTGTAATATAGCAAATAACATGCTTTGGCAAGGAAGCCGGGTGACTTCAGAAATGGAGCACTGCACAGAAGACCTTCTCAGGGTTTGTTCCATGTTGGGCCTGCTGATTGCACCGCGGGTCGCGGCGAACCCGCAGCTGCGGAGAGAATTTCACTTACCGTGAAATCAACAGCATGAGATCAACTCCTCTGAAGTGCTTGGTCTTCGTGGCCGAGCTGAGCATCACAGCACAGGCCGGTGGCAGCGCCAAGCAGAAATCGGGTCGGCCTACTGGAGGCTGACAGCCTGCTCTGCACCTGAGCCGAAGGTAGCTGGCAGTCGGTGATCGGATTTGTGACACAGCGGCTCTGGTGCGCCCGAGGCCGTCTCAGACTGTGAGCAGATGCAAAGTTCACACTTAGGTAGAAAAAAGTGTAAAGATTTCACACTTAGAGTTGTGATTAGACATTAAATGGTTCATTTTTAAACAAAATAACACATTCATGTAAGCAATTATTCACCATAAATTCACCAGTCACCATTGTGAAATTTCTTTCAGTGCAATTGCTAAAACACTCTCGCCTCAACTGAGTTTACAAACTTCTTTTGCAGTCTTTTTTTATGTTTAATCTCATTATGAAGTTGCTCCTCTTGTTGCATAAATCCTCATTGTTTTCTGAGCTGATGATAGCACAGCTCAGAAACCAGGACATTTAAAAGGGAGAATAATTATTATTACTACTACTTTTTATATTAATGCTACGAATTAAATAATAAAAAAATATTAATGACAGTAATGATAATAAGATAATAAGATTAATAATTATAATAATACTCATAATAACAGCAATAACAATAATAATAAAAATATATGCATTCTTTTCTTCTTTTCCCTGCTCTCACAACAGATCACAGTGTCATCTGCAAACATCATGGTCCACGCTGATTCCTGTCTAAGGAATCAGCTCCCTCTGACCTCCTCTGTACTTCTCTATTAGCATTCTCAAAGCAAGTTCTGCATCTGTAGTGCTCTTTCTAGACATTAAGCCATAATGCTGCTCAACAATGCTGACTTCTGCTCTCAGTCTAGTTTCCACTACTCTTTCCCATAACTTCATCATATGGCTCATCAACTTTATCCCTCTATAGTTACCGCAGTTCTGCACATTCGCCTTATTCTTAAAAATGGTCTCCTGGACACACAGTCTATCCACCTTCCTTCTCTGCATCATGTCAACCAACTGTCTACCTTTTCCTGTCATCATCCCAATATTCAAAGTCCCTACTCTCAGTCCCACACTCTTGCCTTTCCTCTTCTCTCTCTGCTTCCAAACACACCTTCCTCCTGCCTTCTTCGACCCACTGGTACCCTGTAGGTTATCGGCGCCAATGGCGGTCGTTGTTAACCCGGCCCTCGACCAATCCTGTATGAAATTCTTAGGTTGGATACGCATATTTGGTTTTGGCAAAAAGTTTTATGCCGGATACCCTTCCTGACGCAACCTCCTGCATTTTTCCGGGCTTGGTACCAGCTCAGGGAGACACCAGCCTGTGCCCCCCCGAGGCTTTATCTATATATATCTATATATATATATATATATAATATATATATATATATATATATATATATATATATATATATATATATATATATATATGTATATGTGTGCATGTAACAAAACCATACCAGGTAATGTTACCGTTGCCACGGGGGTAAAATACCCGGGAACCTCATTACGCCCCTCCTAACACAACCCTCTGCATTGCCCTTCCGGGCTTGGGGCTGGCTCTGGGAGACACTGGCCAGTGCCGCACTGAGGCTGTGTTAATAACAATATATGGATTATTATTATCATTATCATTATTGTTGTTGTTGTTGTTTTTTGTTGTTGTTGCTATTATTAATAATGTTATTAGTATTATTGGTATCATTTTGAAAATTATGTGGGGCAATAACAGAGCACAGTGACATACAGTGAAGTCCATTCACGAGCAACCAATTCACACGGATGGTTTATCACGAAGCAGAGGCATCATAATCCAATGAATGGATTATAGCTACCCAAATGTAACATGAGGGTCTGGTGGGAACGTCTGGCAGAGTCCCCTGTGAGAAGGAGTTTCAACTCCCACCTCCGGCAGAGCTACAACCACATCCCGAGGGAGGCGGGGGGACATTGAGTCAGAATGGGCCATGTTCCGCGCTTCCATTGTCGAGGCAGCATACTGGAGCTGCAGCCGTAAGGCGGTTGGCGCCTGTCGGGGCAGCAACCCTCGAACCCACTGGTGGACCCCGGCGGTGATGGATGCTGTCAAACTGAAAAAGGAGTCTTATCGGGCCTTTTTGGCCTGTGGGGTTCCAGAGGCAGCTGACAGGTACCGGCAGGCCAAGCGGCATGCAGCTTCAGTGGCCACCTGGGCAAACACCCCGGCGTGGGAGGAGTTCAGGGAGGCCGTGGAGAACAACTTCCAGTGGGCTTCGAGGAGATTCTGGTCAACCATCCGGCAGCTCGGGAGGAGAAAGCAGTGCTCCATCAACACAGTGTACAGTGGGAACGGGGAGCTGCTGACCTGGAGAAGGCATTCAACCGTGTCCCATGGGCAATCCTGTAGAGGGTGCTCCTGGATCATGGGCACCGAAACCCGTTATACGGGCTGTTCAGTCCCTGTATGACCCATGTCGGAGCTTGGGCCGCATCGCCGGTTGTAAGTTGGACCCGTTTCCAGTGAGAGTTGGACTCTGCCGGGGCTGCCCTTTGTCACCGATTCTGTTCATGACTTTTATGGACAGAATTTCTAGGCACAGCCAGGGCGTCGAGGGGATCTGGTTTGGTGGCCACAGGATCAAGTCTCCGCTTTTTGCAGATGACGTGGTTCAGTTGGCTTAATCAGGCCATGATCTCCAACTCTCTCTGGAGCGATTTGCAGCCGAGTGTGAAGCGACCGGGATGAGGATCAGCACCTCCATGTCCGAGACCATGGTGCTCGACCGGAAACGAGTGGAGGGCCCACTCCGGGTCGGGGAAGAGGTCCTACCCTAAGTGGAGGAGTTTAAGTATCTCGGGGTCTTATTCACGAGCGAGGGAAGGATGGAACGAGAGATCGACAGGCAGGTCGATGCAGCGTCTGCATTGATGTGGACTCTGTATACGTCTGTCGTGGTGAAGAGGGAGCTGAGCCAGAAGGCGAAGCTCTCAATTTACCAGTCAATCTACGTTCCTACCCTCACCTTTGGTCACGAGCTGTGGGTAGCGACTGAAAGAACGAGGGGAGGTATTCCGGGCATGTCCATCTGGGAGGAGGCCACGGGGAAGACCCAGGACACGCTGGAGTGACTATGTCTCTAGGCTGGCCTGGGAACGCCTTGGGGTCCCCTCAGAAGAGCTGGACCATGTGGCTGGGGAGAGGGAAGTCTGGGCCTCCCTGCTCTGGCCGCTGCCCCCGCGACCCGACTTCGGATAAGCAGAAGAAGATGTATGTATGGTTCATAGTGATTAATTTCCAATAGTGGAGCTAAAAGTAGACTGCACGCAGGATTCCTCTCGACAAAAGTGTGTACTCCTGTGAGGCAGCGCCAGATCCGACCCCCAGTTTTGGATTCTTATCAAATTTCAACATCACTAACGATACAGAGACTTATCGCATCACGAGCTCTGCTCCTCTGTTTCCAGACAACAACCCCCCCCCAAGACAGGGTTCATCCACAGACCTCAGTTCACACATGACCTGCTCCGCTCTGAACTCTTGAACACAAGCTTTGTCCCTCCACATCAGCGTCGCCGCCTTTGACGGACAGGTCTTCAGCAGCCAAAGTTGCTGAAACAGAGATGAATCTGCCACAATTTGACTATGGATCACGGACGCCGTGCTTTGGTCCAGGAGGAAGCGCCACAATCTTGTTTCTGTCATGAAAAGTGACAGATCATGTTGTTTTGGGGCCAAGAGGACAAGCCAAACTCCATACTGTGCCAACAACTTTGCCTCTATCTTGGGGACACAGGGGTCCATGTGTAATACGAGCTGTCGGTTTGATGGTGCTCTGGGCAGCCTGAAGGACCCAAGATCTATGGGCACTGCACAGAGTTGTCACTCTGTCAGAAAAATGTGCCACAGTTCTTCATGAACGGTACCTTCTGTGGTATTACAATGTTTTTCATCAAACATAGTTCATCTCACAGTGGTCATGGAACCGGCGAGCGCAGCAGTCAGGTTCAAAGGTCACGTTGTGAGTTATATCGCTTCGCTTATCCCATGAGAATTAACATTTGACTGAATCCCAAACATTTCTTGGGTAAATGATATGAAAATCCACTGTGAAAACTTCCGAGATTTAAAAAAAATCATGATTAAGTTTTTTTTTTTTTTGCCAAGTCACATTAGGTTCAGTTACCGTGATGAAAAACAAACTCTAGGGGGGCGGAGATAGAAAGTTACATGCAGGGAGAAAATAACAGCTTGAAAAAACCCATACAGATAAATGTTCCCACCTCTTGGTGCTGCTGCAGTGTGCACCATCAGATTCCTCACTCAGGGACTGTGGAGCACTTAACTCTGTGCCGTCATGATTTCTCCAATTATGGGTGACAGCTTCCAATCCGCGTGGGAGGTGGATCACCTCTGGAAGTGCCAAGCAGAATACGAAGCACACCAGAACATTAATAATTCACCAGAGGTACATTCATATTCAGTCTAAGCGCTGCAGTTTGGGGCCCATTAGTGATAAAGGCGAGCAGACACTCCCTTATAGGTCTACCTTTCAGCTTGATGTTCAGTCGCAGGTATAAAGCAACATGTTTGATTTTTTTTTCACAGACTGAAATGCTTTTACCTTCCCCGCTTAGCGGTGGAGCAACTCCGGGACCAAACTTCATAAATGTTCTTAACGTTCCAGATTCAGTTTGAGGTTTGTTTGGATTTGTTTTGATATTTGTCACAATGGGAGAAAAAAAAAAACGCGGCTACTAATTACACTCACTTTTAATTTCGTTCGGTTTTGTCCTTGGGTTGTAATAGTTCAGTCGTGTAGTATTTAGATTGAAGAAAGAGGCATGAAAACACAGATGAAGCGTCGGCAGCAGCAAGCAGGCACATAGTGCACCCAACAGACTGCCCGGGCAAAACACACAGAGGGGGGGGGAGGGAAAACAGAAAAAGGGCTGAAACAATAGAGAGCTTTGCCTGCGGTAGCAAAGAAAGGAAAAGCTGCAAACAATATCACAGGGAGGGAGCGAAATTTGGTTAAAGAGAAAAATGCTAGTATTTAAGGTTGTGACAGTGCACTTTAAGGGGAGCTCAAAATACACATGCGGGTTAAAATGAGATTGTTTGACTTGCCGAGCTGAGCGAATGGATTGGCAATGAATGTAGGTTGCAGGACTTTAAGTTTCTCGTCGAACATGAGATGAATCAACATCTCATGGTTTCATGTCATGTTTGGTTTTTTGCTTGATTGTTTTGTGGCAGATACTGGTTTTATTTCACTGAATCATCTGCCCTGTTCGTATGGTCGCTGAAGTTCAATCAGAGCTTCCAATCCAACGAAGCTGAAAACAAAAGGGAAACTGCCATTCCTTTCATCAAATTTACCTGATGCAAAAGCAGAAGAAAGCTAAATAACAAATATATTTATCACAGGAGTCAGCGTTTCCTCGACACAGCAAGAAGGTCCCTGGTTCGATTCTGGGTTGAACCCCGCCGCTCAACCAATGACAGCTGGGATTGGTTCCCACAACCCCACGACCATGACTGACTGAATGTGTATAGAGCACGTTCCATTGAAGTGCCGTAAAAATGAGTAGGGATAAGAACGGACACGATCGAATAAACATCGCACTTTGGATGAGTGTATTCCACCTCTGATTGGGCTTCCAGTGAACCTCCTGCATGTTTTTGTACTGTGGGAGGAAACCGGAGGACCCGAAGAAAACCCACACAAAGAGGATTACCTTAGATGGTTCTAGATAAAGCTCAGATATGACCTCCACTAACTTACTCATTTTCATTGGAAAATATATAGAATTGAAGTTGAACCACATTCACAGGTTATAATGCAGATCTATTGAACTGATAGGAGGATTGTGGTTTTTTTTGTGTTTTTTTTTAATCGATAGAGGAGTAAATAAATAATTTATAGTGACAAATAAAAGGTCAAATTCTAATTGAGACTGGAAAAACTAATGACAGTTTTAAAACATTTCTGATATGATCCAAACTCTATTCTGAAAGCAATCATTTTAATGTCATTCCCATCTCATTTATTAGCAAGAGCTAAGGAGGCAGGAATTAAGGCCTGGTACAAATGAGCATCACGATGTTATTTCTTTGGCCTTATTTTGTTCAGTTTATTACGCTCGAATTAGAGCAGAAATGCAGGTTGGAAGCTGCAGCCGTCCAGACGGCTCTCAAAGTCACTGTGCTGATTGTATCTCCAGCTCACAATGAACAGCCTCTCACATCGCTTTCATTAATTTCTCCCAGACTTTCTTAAATGACCTCGGGATGACTTTTTGGACGCGATGGCTCTGTGTTCTCTGAGGAAGCCTCTCACACAGATAAGGGTGGCGGTTGGTTCACGGCTGCTGCTGATGTTGAGCAATGATGAAAACAGACTCTGCAAGGAGCGAAGACCCCTGTCCTCTCCTTTCATAGCCACTGGCTTCAGTCCTAATCGCTTTTGTTTTTCATAATTAATGTAATTCAGGATATGAAAATCAAGAATAACGCATGAACACACTCTTTGATGCTGCAGCTTTTTGTTGGCTTTCTAGCAAACCAATGGTGTTGTCCAACGCAATTAACTTCCTGCTTTATACAGCACATTCATTGTCAATCAAACAGCTTCGGCCGTTTCCTCGTCCACCGGCCAAGAGGAAAAAGGTGTATTGGACAACTATCGAAATCAAACTTCAAAGGTGTCCGACTGTGAGGCGGAAAACCAGAGCTGAGCTTGGATGTTGTTTGTTTGCTTGTCGAAAACGACATCGTGGCAGAGACTAACAGGAGGTTTACATGGGCTGGAGTGTCACAATGATGTCGTAGGCGCTGGCTTGTAAGGATGTCACGGCTATAAGCTAATTTGTTCACTCATTCATTCATTATCTATACCATTTATCCTGCACTTGGGGTCATTGGTGCCGATCATCCCAGTTGTCGTTGGGCGAAAGGCAGGCTTCAGCCTGGAACGGTCGACAGTCGATCACAAGGCCTAATAGAGGGGCATACAACCATTCACTATCTCATTCACCAGTCTGAGAAATGTAGGGTCTCCATGAACTTACTACAAGGTTTGGACTGCGGGAGCAAACCTGAGCACCCGGAGGAAATGCCACACAGAAAAGGGCCCTAATTTAACTTGGGACCTTCTTTCCTCGAGGCTAACCGTGCACTGCTTTAAGTTGTAATGTCAAAAGCCAAGTATGGTTGATGTACTTTTACATTTTTTTTTTTCCCGTCGGGAGATGAAATGGGGACAGAATCACACAGAGTTCTTTGCTAGAAAATTTCCACTTCAAACCAAAACTGGCAACAAAAAAAACAAACTACAAGTAAAAACCGATTTCAGATGTAAAAAGTTTTAACTTGCTTTGTGTGAACTTGTTTGGAAGCTCTCACTCTCTCTCACACCCTTTACAGTTTGACTTCCAAAAGAAGGAGGACATTTTTATTTTATTTTTTAAGTTCATTTTTGTAAGGCTCTGCATATAGCACCACATTCAGGCTTCATATTGAATCAAGATTTATCCCCCCAAAATGAATAAAATAAAAGAATCATTACTATTTTAAAGGAATGTGGTGGGATTGGCTTCTCGGCAGGTGAGTTGGAGATCCATGAAAGCCCCATGACCTTTTACACAAAGCCTGTTCTCCACTTAGGTAGAAGTGAAAGGGGGTAAAGAAATTGCAAGAGGAAGAAATATATTTCATTTGATATTATGAACTCCGCATCACTGGTGGCTGCACGGCGACACCTGATTCTTAATAATATGATTTCTTCAAAAGGTATTCAGGGATGCTCATTTACATTTCAAAAGAGGAAAAAATTGCTTTCATTTCACTCACTCAGTATTTCCCCCTCCATAAAAAGGTGAATTTTATTTCAAAGAGTGTGTCTGTGTGTGTGTGTGTGTGTGTTTTTTTTTTTTTCAAGAGTTTAACTTTAAGTAGGTGCGCGAGCGATCGCTCATCGGCGTATGTTTTTGGACAGTCTTTGGAGACGTCGCCGGGAGTCGTCGCCAAGAAGTGACGCAAATTGGCAGCTTTCATATAAGTGAGCGTTGAATCAAACGTATTCAAGTTGTGAATAAAAAGCTGGGGTTTAATTAACGGTTTGTGTTTAAGTTTGCATGTTGGTGCTACAGTGTGACACCGCGAAGGCAGTTCCACGGAGTTGGAGAGGGGGGTTGGCTTCAGCTCCGGTTCGCGCACCGATTGCTCACGGGTTCTTTTTACCTCGCAACGCGCTCCACTCATCGACGGGCTTTCAAACACGGGTTACGCTTGAGGCCTATTTAGATGTAAGAAGAATTGAAAAAAAAAAATGCATATATTTAAAAGAGTAATTAATCATCTTAATCATATGGATGCAGTACCCCTCCTCGGTACTTGCCTCGAACACCGTGAGCTGTTCATTAAAGCCACCCATGTAGGTAATAACTTCCTCTTTTGCTGTCACGCCCATACTGAATTTGCATTTAGATCAGCTCAGATCCCAAGCTGGCTCTTTGTGATGTCCTATCATCCCTTTCTAAAACTGCATCCATGCACTAAGTACTGTAAAGATGGGTAGAATATATATATATATATATATATATATATATATATATATGTTAGCTAATCGTCGCGGTGAAGTCATGAAGAAAAATCTTTTATTGTGCCTGAAGAATAAACGTGATGTGGACAGAGATATCAGATAAGGGGACTTAGCAGAAAGAGATGAATACAATCTGGAGCAACCGGGGAGCACTGGCAGAGGTTGTGTGAGCAGAGGGGTGAGGGGGGTGGGGCTGATGTTAAGAAAAAAATAAAGAAATAACACAGGGCTTTTTTAAGAAAAAGATATGATGATAGGCTCATCATAAAGAGAAGCAAGCGGGTTGCTTCGAGGGAGAAGTCGACAGGGAAATCAACACTTTTAATTTCATCTCCGCCAGTTAAACACATGCGCTCGCTTCCTCTTTTTCCCCTAAGTCGGTCGTTACTGAAGGTCACGTCTGTGTCAGCTAAAAAAAAAAAGATTTTTTAATGTAATGTGCAAAATTTTAGGCTGCGTCAAGTGAAAGTGTGTGATCTTGCTCAAATATTACTCTTCAGTACTTAAAGTCTGTTCTCCATGAGATATTGTGAATTCTCATCACCCAATCGCGTGGGATATGCCCAGGCCCATATACGATCCTCAACACTGGATAAGCTGTATAGATAACGAGTGAATGATTGAATAACTGCAAAGAAATTGAGGCCTTTATGGGACCGGGACATTTCGCTGAAAATTGTTTCATCAATCTTTTTTTTTTTTTTTTTTTACTTATTTCAGGCACTCGGTCAATGTGGCCAGGTGTTGTCGTTACACTGATCCACAAATGTAACGTGCTGATTGTGAAGCCACAGTATGAAAGGATGGCACTCAGGCTTTCGAGCAAACACATCCAATGAAAGCGTGTGATGAATGAAAGTAAACAAAAACACCAACAGTTTGAGATCACTCTTTAATCATTACGCAGTGTTGACCTTAAGCCATGGCATGTGTCAGGAATTATTTCAAAAAGCCCATTTTTGTAAAGGTCTTTGATAAATATTTCGTAATTATCACAAACATGTATCCCTCTTATGAAGTGCTGTTTTAATGTCACGTTGGATGTTGATGAACAACAAGTTACATATGTGGCTTTTGGAGTTTCACAATGGCCCGATCTCCAGATCTTCGTCACTGCAGCTGATGTCAGGCCAACATGCCTGAGTGACAAATTCAGGCCTATTCCTCATAAAAATAAATAAATAAGCAAATAAATAAATGAATTCTGAAATAATAAATAAAACAAATAAATAGATACGTACAATAATGGAATAATAAATGCAATAAATAAATAAATTGTTAAATACAATAGTAGAATAATACATAAAATAATTAAAGGAATTCATGATTTAATACGTAGGAAGCAAATATCTTAATTTGGCATTAAAACAGAAAAAACTAAATTTTCTATTAGTCTTGGTGAGGTCACTGAAAAGACACCAATTGTGATTTAATTAACTTTAAGTTAGCCACATTGGGCTGTAAATCAATAAAATAGGTGCTATTTGAAACTTGTACATATGATGCCAACAAATTCTGCAAAAGTTCGGAATAACACCGTTTCAGCTCAGGATCTGCGTGTGATGTTATTGCAGTGATATTCGAAAAACCAATCTTGTTCCTGTAAAGTCTGAGTCACGGAGTTCCTCCGTGTGATTGAGCCCCCTCATTTGCATAGGTTAATTTCAAACAGCACCTCAAATTAGGTTTGAAAGGATAATTACTTAATCTTCTCGCTCATCTCCCCCCTTCGCTCCACTTTTACCTTAACACTGTATCCTAGCTTTTTTAACCCAGGTTATGTAAATGTATCTTCCAACATCTCCTTTCTCCGGCATCTTTTTTCGTGCGCAGGCCAATCCAGTCTCTGTCTCTGCTCTCCCTACCTCACAATATCGGTTGGACGTTTCTTTAATTCACTCCCACACATGTACTCTCGAGCAAATTGCCTACGCGAACCAGATAATTTCCACAATATAGCCGTAGCCATCAGCTGCAGTTTGACGGGGCAACTTCATTTCCCTTCAGCCGAGGATACGATGAATAAACACACATGTCACAGTAATTATCTTACTCTAAACGCCCGTCATGTGGCATTCTGAGGAGGCTATATTTCTGGATTTTTTTTAGAAAAAACAAAATGAAATCAAACCGGATGCAGTCGTGTCAGTGCTGATATATCACTGTCATTTTCACTGTGTTTACAACGTCCGCATCTATGTACCACAGACACGGAGCATTGAGGCCGTGTTGGCGAGAAATATATTTGACCGGTGGATTCTCGAGCAAACCTCGGCGCGCCGCCGAGTCACTCTCTTACTATGGGGCAGGAAAACCCACAAATGGATTTAAATTATGTAACGCTTGCGATGGTTAAGCAAGGACTGGGGGGGAGCTAAGGGCGCAAAAGAAATGACGAGTAAAACGAAAGATCGTGACCTCATAAATAATAGGACTTGTAATATGGGATGCAGTACCTTCCACTCTCACATCTTCTTGCAAAGTATTGAAGTGGGATGCAATGTTATTTAAAGATTTTTTTTTTTTTTTTAATCTAAATTCAGTGAAGCTTCCCTGCTTCTTACAAGCTTCCCACAAAGCCCTGGCTGTCCTGCACTGACCTTGCAGTTTATACACGATTCATATGAAAAGATCTTTATCATTCCGGTCATGATGCTCCCTTCCCCTTGACACACAGTTACCGTAGGTGTCCGATTGTGTGACGGTGAATTATTTACTTTTGACTGTGTTTTCTCACCCCCAAGGTAAATGCCTCAATGAGACATAAATGTTATCTGGGAAGATATTCATTTTCAAGATACAGGTAACATATATGAGAGCTCGAAGATAGCGGTGAGGTGGGCCGCGGTTGTGACAGAGGAGTTCAAGGTGGAGGTGGGACTTCATCAGGGATCAGCTCTGAGCCCCTTCCTGTTCGCAGTGGTGATGGACGAGCTGGCAGATGAGGTAAGACAGAAATCTCTACGGGCTACGATGTTTGCAGATGACATTTTGATCTGCAGTGAGAGCAGGGAGCAGCAGGAGGAAAATCTCAAGAAGTGGAGGTATGCTCCGGAATGGAGACGATTGTAGGTTAGCCGCAGCAAGACTAGAATACGTATTTGTGAATGAGAGGGACCCAAGTGGAATGGTAAGGTTACTGGGAGTTGAGTTAAAGAAGATGCAGGACTTTTCAACAGTCCAAAGCAATGGAGAGCGTGGAAAGGAGGGGGAGAAACATGTGCAACAAGGTTGCAAGAACTTGAAGGAAAGATAAGGTGTAGAAGATGGTGTGACGCTGTCTGGTTCAGGGACATTCACATTGAGGAATAGACGGGAGGCAGAGGCGGGCGTAGCAGCATCGAAGATGGTGGGGTTCTTTGGGAGTTTGGAGAATGGATAGGATCGGGAATGAGTCCATCCGAGCCACAGCCCATGTTGGATGTTTTAGGAGACAGAGTTGGAGATTGTTTGGACATGTCCGTAGGAGAGATAGTGAATATCTGGGTAGAACGATGTGGAGGGTTGAACTGCCAGGCAGGAAGCCAAGAGGAAGACTCATTTACTCGTGCTCATTTACACCACGGGTTAAACTGAACAATTCGGATGGTTTGTTATTTATATTCCAGGTGATATCACGATATCACGTCTATTACACAGATGATGAGCTGATGTTGGGTCAGGTTTGCTTCTTGGAGCTCAGGCTCAGCTAACAGACCAGAGCTGTCAGTATCTAAAGTTGACCACTGTTTGTCACCATTTGGACATTTACAATTAAACTCTCTACTGCCCTTTGACTCTTTCCTGCCAAGGTGCTCTAAACATGGTCTGACAAATGGGCAAAGTTGTCATGGAAAGTGGTGCCACCTGCAGTTTGACTTCTTGTTTGTTGCTCACTGGTGAGTTTTGTCACACCCGCGCTGCTTTTCCAACACACCTTTGTATGTGCAGGTTCATGGCGGGCTGTTTCGTCAGGTATGGGTCACTTTTAGCCCAATTTTACTCCAATTCAGCCACTGGGCTTTCAGCACATTTGAGGAAAGCCGCAGTGTGTTTACCCAGGCTGTCGAGAATTACCTCTCTTTCCTCTCTTGATTTAGAGACAAGATGAAAAATGCAGAAAAAAAGAATTAAATATCATTTGCAGCGGATTCTTGGACTCACTGTTATAAATATAATTGCCGTACTTCAATGCTATTTCACTCTGTTTACACTGTCTGATACCTTATATGATATTTTCCTGATACTCCTTCCTGATACTGATACTGCCTTCAGTGGGACTTGTTTTTTTTATGATTATAATTCATCAGCTAACGGGATTCTTAAAATATTCAGAAAAAGTTTGTAGAGGTAAACGAGGTGAACCAACAAAGAGTCTGTCAGGCTCAGCGCATAAAAGTGTTCAAACTGATTTTTTGGTCATCTTGCTACAGATTTCAGTAACTGAACCACACCCGTCACAAAGCATTAATATTAACACATTCAATCTCAAACACAAGATTTTTCAAAATGAAGCAGTCCGTGCCAGAAAGGGCTTCTCACTGACTTTGTTATAAAAGAGCTCTCTGTGCTGGTATTGCAAAGGTGAGGCTCGATAAATTGGACGTTTTCAGAAAAAAAAAAAAAAAAAAGAACACTTCAAGAGATTTATGTATGCCGTTGATAGGAAAAAGAAAAAAAAGAAAGACACAACGACAGTAAAGACCGGAAAGTGGAAGCTTCAGAAAGCAGTTCTCACCTGGAACACGATTTCACCTTTCGCACAGCATGTCCTAGTGCTACATGAAGTGCTCGATGGATTGTGTAATGGAGGCGGCAATTGCGATGATTTGCTTTTTCTTCCCATTTGCCAGAAACCCCTGTGACAAGACATTTGTGCCAATCATATGCTCACGTCCCAAGCCCGCTCTTTGCTTGGTCGCTGCGCGTTGCTGTTGCACGATTCTTATAACCTGAGCTCCTCTTTCCTTTATGTGCTTTTTATGCGAAACAGACAGAATTAGGGCAAAACCGAGGGGGGAAAAATACAATCGTTGTGGTACTTAAAATGCAATACGTCCAATAGGCCTGGCAGGAAACTCAGGAAACTCCAACTCATCAGTGGATAACTATTGACATAAGTCAGCAGTTTAGCAGGCAAATATTAAGATGAGCCACCTGCAGGTTTCCCAGCTAATGCTATCATTACTGCATTGATACACATTTTATCACTCACCACCCCCACAGACACCATCTGTCCCAACACACATAAACACATATACAATCATCCAAAGACAAGCAGTCCCTGAAGCTCTTTAGCCAAGAAATAAAGCTTCGGTGAAGGCCTTCAAAGTGAAATACTTGGGGTAGTTGGTGCAGGGCTGGCTGCGGGTGGCATTACCGGCATTAAAAACATGACAAAAAATAAATTCTTTCACCCCCACCCCTCCCGTGCTTTGGTCTCTGGTTTGTTTTTCTTCTCCTTTGTCCTTCACCAAGGCAATCTCTTGCATCAAGACCGCGTCTGAGTTTCCTGCCAGGCCTCTTGGACGTATCGCATTTTAAGTACCACTTAGTCCCAGCATGGCGCGGCTTCCCTGGCTGTACACACGGCTCCATCCACCTTGCAATCAGAGTTTAGCTTGTCCAGGGCCTGAGCGCAGGTGGTCGGTACAGAGCTCTTCATCAAGAGACAAGATTGAAACCAACTAGTGAAAATGGCCGCGCCATGGCCGGGGCGGGTTTGTGTTGCCAAGAGGATAGCAAACAGTCAGTGTTAATTTGGGCCAAAGAAATGGAGCGGCCTCTGCCAGAAAGGAGACTACATGTCATGACATGTGACCTTTTTAATTCCCAGCAGTGGTTATCTCGTGCATTTCAAGCACAAAAGAATGCCAAGAATCTTTCCCTGTGATTAATGTCCACGGCTGGAAATGTCACAAAAAGAGCAACAAAAGCAGGCAGGTTTGTTTAAGGCCAGTCAGCTGACTTGGTGGTTACTTTTACATCTTCCCTTAATGCTTATTCTATTTGAGTGTAAAGTAAATTTCACTTTCCTTCGAACTGGCTTACATGGTTTTAAAATTTCTTTTTATTTTATTTTTTTTTTCTACTGTTGAAACAGTTTGATATGGTTTCGATATATTCAAAGCTGTTCTGCTGAGTTTACCACTTTTCCTTGAACTCTTTCTCCACGCAGTTCATCAACTGAAATTATCACCGTTAACGGTGAAAGAAATCCATTTAAAAAAATGACCGGAAGAAGAAAAGGACAGTGTGCAGGTGAAATCCTTTGTGTACAACCGAGTCTGTGGATCTTTTTGCCAGTTGCTTTGATAGGACTGTGACTGAGATGATGTTAGTTGCTGTACATTTATATTTACTGATAGGATTTTTATGAGTAGCCACTTGCAATTATAGGACAGAAGTTCTCGGTGAACTTTTCTCCATTAGAAGGTCTGAGAGAGAATCATAGCAAATCATGTGATATCATATCATATCATGTGATATCATAACAAAAATCAAATCATGACTTATATCTCAAATCATTATATCTCAAGATAGATCCCATCATGTGTTATATTTTGTCATGTATTTGATATGAACAAAAATCATACAATGTATCCATCTATCCATCCATCATCTGCAGCTTATCCTGCTTTGGGTTGCAGGAGATGCTGGAGCCTATCCGGGCTGCCATCGGGCGCGGTTCGGGATGCACCCTGGACTGGCCACATACAATTTATATCATAACAGTTATAACACGATAGTTACCTTGTGGCTCACAGTAAGGGGGTGTGGCCTCTCACCCCGGAACCAAGGGCTGAGGGGCATGGTTAAACAGTTCATATACGGGTGTTCCAGAAAACCCCTCCACAACCCCACCGTCATTTCCTCGTCCACACACCAGAACCTTAACTTACCTGCCGGCCACCCTCATTGGTTTTTTTTTTTCCGAAATACATATTAAAATCATGATGATTCTTGATGTAAATGAAATGTTGGATTGATGTCAGACAACGGCACAGATTTTCTTTTATTTAGTATTTGCATTTTCAAGCAACAGCAAAATACATTCGCAAGTGTGCCTTCTGTGGCAGCATACACTCGATGTACTCGTCTTTTATAGGCATCTGTCGAAACACTGGTCGCGCAAAAGGGCCCCCTTTGCATGCGTCCAAGAAACACATTAATTAGTCAGTTTATATACAGTCTGTGTTGAATATCGGCTCACCCACAAGCATGTCAGTCGTTAGTGGCTCTGTGAGCGGTGGGAATCCTTCCAGCCCGCTGCTGTTTGAAACCGCCCAAATATATTCATCACCAGTTTGGAAAACAATGGACCGGTTTCTTTGGTCCCCACCAGTTCCGTTCCGTAAATCATGTGATCATCTGTCACCATTCATCGGTTTGGAGTCGGGGTGCTGGAGGAACTTGAAAGGAAAAGCAGAATTCGGTTATTTCCAGCCGACGCTGGTGTACAACGCAGGCATGTGGCCTCAACAAAAACATAGCCAGAAGTATGGCCTCTCTCAGGCACCGCAAAAGCAAAAAGTCTGACCTGGTAAACTATGATAATCCCGAATTTGGACCCGTATCAATTAAAATACGATAACTAAAGTAAAAGGAGCATCAAATTCACGCTTATATCATCCTAATTGTCCGTGAGTGTAATTTTACATTTTGAGCGAATTGCGTACGGGTCGGTATAGGAAAATACGGGGAATAACAGGGAAAATGATTATTTTGCATTTGAGTTGTTTCTGCTCCTCGGAGACCCCGGGCGGCGGAGTAATCAATTCTTAATTTCTAAGGTTTCCTACTTTGATGGGCTGCAATTATTGGACTCAGTTAATGAAACTGTGATTAGAGACTTTGCAGGATAATCACATGCAGGTAGGAGTTTTGCCACTGTCTCACAGACAGGAATTATACATATCTTAGTGCACTGCGGCTAAAGCAGACAACGTTATACCCTTACTAGTAGAACCCCTGGAACTTAAGCCTGAACGACACATTCGAACATTTCATCCATACTTAGCACAATGTGGAGGTTCACAGTCATCCGTGTCATGATCAATTCTCGATTCTTCATTCAAACCCAGATATGCCCCCAGAAGTCTGTTGAGCACCGTTTACCAAGGCAAATTTCTCGTAGTTGCAAAATGTCTCGGCGAATCAAGCAATTGTGATTCTGATTCTGATTCTGAGAAGGTGTACCTTTGTTTCCGCCTAACGACACCTCCATTAGCACAACGGCCCTCTTGAACTTAGTTTCTGCATGACAACTCTCCCATTTCCATAACAAGCCATCGTAACCCGGACCGGCCCCCAACCCTGGTGGTTATAATTGGAAACTCACAGTCCATTCAAAATAAAGAAGCCTCTCGAATGAGAGGTGAAACATCTTCAAGGGATGAAACTCAAGTCCAGTTTCTACGAGAAGATTTAGACAAGAATTGACCTACTGCCATTCCTTTCTTGTTTTCTTTTTCTTGAAATGCCTTTTATATGACCCACAAAAGTTATGGAATAGCTGCTTTGACAAATGCAGAATTATTAAAAAGAGAAGAATTAAAGACTAAAATCACAAAACAGTGATAACTGACAGCCACGTCTTAGCGGTGAAACCACCGTCAATTGAGGTTTATCATTTATTTACAAAATCTTCACATTTGAGTTTCATTCATTCATTTATTCATTCATGCATACATGCATGCTTTCATTCACTCATTAAGAATTCATTCTTTATCTCAGGGTCGCAAGGAGCTGCAGCCTATCCCAGCTGTCATTGGGCAAGAGGCAGGGTTCACCCTAGACTTGTCGCCAGTTGATCACAGGGCCACATATGAATGAATGGTTGTCCGTCAGTATCAGGGACGCTCAACGTTCGATCCCGATCTACTGGTCGATCGCAAAGGCAACGCAGGTCGATCGCAGAGCCCTGTCTTTAAGAATAAACTCAACCGCACAACGTGAACAAATTACAGTCCACTACAGTCCAGGTAGTGTGTGTAGATCGCATGTCATTTGAAATAGCCATTAGCCTATCATCTATCCCCACTGCCGGACTGACGCGCTTGATTGACACACAGTACAGCCAATCTGAGATCTCGATCCGAAAACCGTCCCACCGTGGCTGGTGGACATTTGTTTGAGTCCATTCAGTGTAAGACGTCATTAGACTACAGTAATGGCCAAAAATTGACAGAATTGTATTGTGCCCTACATGTTCATGCTGTTATGCCAGGGAAGCAATACATATCTTAGATATTAAGTATACTTGGTGTGTATATATATATATATATATATATATATATATTTATTTTTTTTTAAGAGTAGCTCGTAAGCCAAAAAAGTATGAGCAATCCTGGTCTATATATGTGGCCCTGTGATTGACCGGCAACCAGTCCAGGGTGTACCCCGCCTCTCTGATGACAGCTGGGATAGGCTAAAGCATACCCCGTGACCCCGAGTGCAGGATTAGCGGCAGACGATGGATGGATGGATGGATGGATGGAATTAATGCTTTAAAAACGTTTGATTGGCAATTTGTTTATTTTTTTAAAAGAACATCTCTGCCCTAGCCCTGTCAGGGGAACTTGGGAACATGACCAAAACTTTTAATGGCAAAGAGCTAAGAAAGTTTTGAATAATGATTATGACAATAATAATAATTATGATATGCTTCCTGCTGAGTCAGTGATTGTTGTTCAAATCTATTCCTGAGGCCTGGTATGGCAGCAGCGGTACACATCCCGTTAAAAAGTGAGGACAGCAGGTGAATGGTTGCGTGCAAGTCGAGACGCTTGCGTTGCTAAAAAGTATTATAATCAAGACGAAGCACTGAAATGACGTCATTACAGGTCCCTTTATGCCCACAATCTACCTCACGTCCTACGAATATGGTAAGTTTTCTTTCTGCCAGGCAAATTTGAAAGAATGCGCTTGCATCGTGCACTTTAGACCACTAAATAGATAAACAGGCCCCATGTATTCTTATTTAAGGACTTGATGGATCGACTTTGGTAATTCACATCCAGATTGCCATTTCTAGGTTTCATTATCGCCAAACAATAAAAAATCTCCCAGGAGTGACAGCGTGATCCGCAAAAAGTCTTTCATTCCTTCCTCCACTACGTTCCAGTGGCATATATATAAATAACTCCAGGCTGATTGATAGCATTTATGAGTTATTTGATCCACTTAGTAGATCATTGATTTCACGTCAAATAATAGGTCATCCATTACTGGCCTCGTCTCTGACCTGTAGCCGTGGCGGACTGCAGTTTTCTACAAAATCAACCCAACTCACTTGTTCAGAGAGGGGAGAGAAAAAAAAAAAGACAAATGAGTCCATGTAAGAGAATCAAAATCTCCTGACTAGCAGGAAAAAAAAAAGAAAAGGATTGTCAACTGAAAACTGAAGGTAATCAATATGCTGCAATTTGGTGTGCTAATTCAAATGCAAATGACGGCATCAGAAGTCATGGCTCAGCGTGTGTGCCCGGTAAGCGAAGAGAGGGGGAAAATAACTCCGGTGAGAGAGTGAGAGAGAGCAGATGTAAAAAATGCACATTGGAAAAATAAGCTGTCGGACCACCAGGGTAATTAGCTGAACAGACCTTTCTCCTCATCAAAGAGGCCCAACGGCCATGACTCTACCGCCACATTATCCTTTTCTTTGTCCTCAGAGGTAAACAAGCAAACTAAAGACAGACATCCAAACTAAACCCCGGCATCCGTGTCTCTAATGAATAGAGAGCCAGAGGGCAGCTCCCCCCTTATCAAGCGTGCAGATAGGGAAATTTCCGAGCAAAAAAAAAAAAAAGTGAATAAATATGGCTGTTGCAGCGACGGTACTTTCTGTTTGCAGTCGGTGTGTCTAAACCGATTGGACGCTCCCCTCTTCGGGGATATTTCACACACGATCTAAAAAGCGAGGATATTCTAAAAATCTGTTTTACTGTAAATCACGTTTCGATTTCCCGCAAAAGGACAGATTCGATATCAATGGCCCGGAGGTGCAATCACGGCGCAGAAGGAGTGTTTATGATAAGACACTTCAACGCGCCACGCGCTTTCATGGCACACTTGATGTTGACCCTCTTTCACCAAGTTAAGCCCCCCAGACACACACAAATGCGGCCCTTTTCACTTCAAACGCAATCCAAATGAAAGAACGCCTCGGAGAGGGCACCGCGTTTACGCTCCTCGAAGGTCAGGAAGGTCTTGGCAGCAGGCGCAGACTTCAGGTGAGATTTTTTTTTTCTCATTTACGGATGACAATTTAGGTGGAAATTACCCAGCGGGGAGTTTTTTTGCCTTCGATTAAGGACCGTGAAGGTTGGACCATCTCTTCTCCTCTCCAGCATATTCCATCCTCGTCGCGCCATGGACAAATCAAATGTTTTCTTGAATGCGTGCTATATTTTTGAAGAATGATCAAAAGGGGGGAATCTGCTTATTTGCTTCTTGCCAGGAGTTTGATGAGAAAAGCCTTACATTTCAATGCCAGCGACATAGCCAGAGCGAACACTGTAACACCGCAGGAAAAGAAAAGCAATGTAATATAAATTACATAATAAAAAAGAAAAAAGGAAAAATCCAGTATTTGAACTTTGAAAGGGCCTGTTTTCTTTTTTCATCTATTTATCTCTCGAGTTTAGCCTTTTGTTAAACTGACATCTAGCGAGCTGCAGATTCATATTTATCGGATGTTGGAAGCTTTGCTTGTATTTGCAAATACAGCAAGTACAAAAAATGTATTCATCTGTTTAATCAGACAAAACATGAGCAATACAATAAGGAATATGGACTGTAAGTAACACACAATCAATTAAGATATTGGAAATTTGCTGTTTTTAAAATTTTCAAAATTTTGCAGTCTGTTTCTTTCATTTATTCTTTTTTTTTCTTATGGTCAATGATCTCCACTCACGTTGCGCTTTCATCACTGTTGCGCTTTACACTGGATTACAGTCATCCATTTACCTACGCGCACTGACAGACCGTTGGCCAGAGAGCTGGAAAAGCAAGGCGGGAAGAAGGACATCGGGGACCAGCCGGGGGTTCCTTGTCTTGCCCGACGGCACTTCAGCACGTCGGCGTGAGTTGGGGATTGAACCGCCAACCTTGCAATTGGAAGGAAATCCGCTCAAGCCTCAAGCCTCATGTTGCGAGGCGCTGTGTGTCTGATCGCCAGTGTTCTTTTGTTGAAAAATCTTGGCACAATAATGTAGTCTGGTCCGGCTAAAAAAACAAAATACAAATGTATTTTTATCCCAATTATTGTTCGGCGCTGCTCGAACCAGAAGCTGAAAGACTTCCCATCGATTTCTTACATTTCCAGAGGCGGTCGTGAATTTTTCTGCTGTAAATTCACAAGACTTAGTGGCCGCAGCCTTTTAACATCCGACCAGGGGTGTAATGATTTGTTTGCTGGTGGCTAACAAATGATTGAACACCATAACGTTGTCGAGCAGTTCATGTGATTTAATGCCCCCGTCGTGGCCCACTCCCTCATAATCATAATGAGAATTGCCCCAGATGCCGGTTACCAACTTTCACACGCACGTTGCTCATTCCAAAGGTCCGGATCCACACCAATGTTCTTAACAGGTCACTGCTTTTCCACCATCGTAGAGTGGTTGTTACATTGCAGTTGTTTTTGGCCACCAATTGTGAAAACACAAAGCATTTGAGATCAAACAATTATGCTGTTTGAATCTGACAAGTCCAAATCCTACATCGAAGACTAATCTCTGATGAGCAATGCCTCTGTCCAAGATTGGTGGAAATGGCCCGAAATGGCCCGAAAGTTCAAAAAGGGCAAGATTTCTATCTGTGCTTTTTTTTTTTTTCGGTGTCTGTGAGTGTTTCTGTGAGAATGTTGGGTCGTGCTGGTCTCTTAGGTCTCTCGCTAAGTGGAATCAACAACAGATGTTAGCAGTAAATTAGCATTTAATTCATAAAGTTAAATACAGTTTTCAGTAAATGGAAAGTAGAAATCGACTTATTTTTCCACATTTATACAGCTATGCGACGTCATTCATTCATTCATTTGTTCATTATCAATATGGTTTATGAGCCAAATCCAAGCTTTCGTTGGGCGGGAGGCAGGGTTCACCATGGCATATAGAGACGTACAATCATTCATACATCTCGGCAATTAATAATCTCCAACCAACCCACTGCACACTGGATGGTGGGAGGAAACCAGAGAAGCCGGAGGACACCCACGCAGACACGGGGGAGACGATGCAAAGTCCACACTTCCCTGTGGGAAGAATCAAACCGGAGACCTTCTCGTTGTGAGGTGAAAGCGCTAATCGCTGCGCCAACTCCAGTTATGCAAGTGCTACATAATTTTGCCATATTAAACCAAACTGCGATGAGAAAATCTAAGCAAACACAGATGTTTTCAGCTTAGAAATGTTTCCCATTTTGATCATTTTCACTGTAATCAACTTTGTCGGCCTGGTGCATTTCTTGCAGAACTCTCTTCTTTCACAGTTTTGATTAAAAAAAAGATCAGTGGTTTCTATGTGTTTATGTCACAGTATCCATGCAGGTCCCCGGGCAATTAAAAAAATGTTACAAATATTATCTAGCAATGGAAAGGAAGAGAAGAAAGTAATAAAAATAATAATAAACCTCTGTACTTTCAGCTTATTTCCCTGAAAGGCTTTTAATGAAAATGACCAGTGTTCCAGTGCTTTGGGGAAAAAAAATTAAATTAAAAGAAGAATTCTGTTCTTTGTTCTGAAATATGTTCTGTTTACATAGTCAAAGAGCTGAGCGTTCTGTTGGTGCAGAAAGAGTCATTGGTTTTCCTGACCTTGTGGGTGGACCAAGCTGGACTGATTTGAAAACGGAGGTTTTGTACATCACCACAAATTAACATAGTGTGAAAAATGTATGATTATATAAGGCTCTTCACTGAGTCCACCTGTATACATCTCCATCGTCCCTTTCGGCTCACAGGTCGAGGACAAGTTGAACAGCGTGTCAGGGCAACACAGCCACCAGGAGCCGAGACCAGGACCCCATCTCCATAAATTAACCGGATGAGGAGGCACCTAAACGTACTTGTTAAATGACTTGTACCGGGAAAAGGAGATGGAAGATGGGTATGGAGGAACATGAGACACGAACTGTACATGAGGAACACAAAGAAAAGGGAACCGGTAGTCGAGAGGATGCTAGTGGTGGTTGGTTACACCGACACACCCACGTGTATCTGTCCAGGGGATTGGGATCAGATACCTCATTTGAGCAAAGCCACGCTACATCAAAGACATTCAAATGAAGTAGTCTTCTGTTGCAAATTAAGCTCCAGGGGTGTGTGAATGTGTGTGTGTGTGTGTGTGTGTGTGTGTGTGTGTGTGTGTGTGTGTGTGTGTGTGTGTGTGTGCGGCCTTGTGCGTGGACCTGCGTGTGCGATTGTGTGTTTGTTCGTGAGC
>CAAKHD010005737.1:255453-267636 GCA_901007705.1 Fistularia tabacaria
GCTATATCAAAGACATTCAAAAGAAGTAGTCTCTTGTTGCAAATTAAGATCCAGGGGTGTGTGAATGTGTGTGTGTGTGTGTGTGTGTGTGTGTGTGTGTGTGTGTGTGTGCGGCCTTGTGTGCACATCTGCGTGTGCATTTGTGTTTGTGACTGAGAAGGGTGAGAAAGTGACAAAGTAGAACGCTGTAAAAAAAAACAGGGATGAATAGGTTGAAAGAAAGGTGTGTGTGTGTGTGTGTGTGTGTGTGTGTGTGTGTGTGTGTGTGTGTGTGTGTGTGTGTGTGTGTGTGTGAGCCTGCACTTTTCATGCCTATCCAAATATCGTCAGTGAGAGGTGTAATCAGCGCGCTCTATATGATTTGAGCAACAGTACACATTTCATGCTTGTGGGAGAAAAAAAAAATGCACGCTTTCATGGTAGATTCCCACCAAGCAACATGCAGATCTCGCATAGATAGGGCTTTGTTTCCAGAAGATATCTCTCAACCCTGCACGTTCCCCCCATAGCTGGCCAAATCCCACGACCATATATTTCTATGTTACCGCATGTCTGCTGGGCTTTGGAGCGGTTCGCTTCGTCATTGATCTTAATTTTTCCCTCTATTAATTCTGAGGGTGTATTTGCCATTGAGGAGGTGGGATTGGAAAAAGATACGTGGCAAAGTAATTCCCCACATTCCCACATAAATGTCTCCCACCAGCTCCAAAACAGATCAATAAGCTTTTAATTGATCAGCTCCAACTGATGCAAGAAGCCGGTCTTGAGCTGGGTATACACTCAAGGCTAGTGAGCATTAAGAAAGGGATGTGCTCACACTGGTGTAAGAGCTAGAGACTTTCCTCTGTAGTGTGATTTGTAAAAACACATTGATGATATAATTCAGGAGTCCTTTTCACACCGGAGCAGTGAAGGACAGCAGAAGGTCGGACCCCCTGGCTGAAAGCAGAACCTCACAGAACTCGGCGAACACAATGATGCCATGTGATCCTGTAGAAGTCAAGAGCGGCCGCAGTCCTAATATTCTTTGGGAAATCTCAAATCACTTGCATGGATCTGATTGATCAAGACCTACCATCACGTTGCCGTGCGCTTGATTGATGCCCTGATGCAGTCCAAGAAAAAAAGAAAAGAAAAAAGAATTCAATTCAATTCAATAATTCACGTCACATGAAAAATTCTCTCTTCTGACATAGCTAATACACCAGAAGTGCCCTGTGGACTGCTGATGATAGTTTGAATCAAACCAGGGATCTTGGCTGGAGCTGTGACCCCAGGTCAGAACACCTTTCCCTGGGCTAAATGTGGACTAGAGGGATTAATTTTCTAGGAGACCTATCACCTGGAGCCTCTTGGTCTGGAGACAACTTGCTGGACTAACACAGAAGTAGCATAACGAATAAGATTAATATCTCTTCTACATAGAATTCACCAGAAAGCATTGATATTTTGTTTTTCGGGGATTTATTGTTATCCCTCCTCCACACACACACACACACACACACACACACACACACACACACACACACGAGAATTTTTTCCTTGTAGAACCCTTATGTTGTTCAAATGCACATCATTGTGCTTGTGCACATGACACAAAAATGCTGATTTGGGGAGAAATATGGAGAAAATACAAGTATATGCTCAGTTACATTTGAACAAAACTCCTCTCCATAAATGTAGGCGCTGCTCCCTGTACCCAGAGATATGGAGAAAAACCAGATCAAATATGTACAAACTGGATGTGAGATATTATGAGATATATTATGCCCTTTGCTGCTGCTTAGAAATCAGGACTACCCTTTGCTGCCTCCCTCAGCTCTTTTTCTCCACTGCCTGCATACGGAGAGGCTCATTGTTATTTTAATTTCCAACACTGAATATAAATACTGTATATGTGAGTAAGATTTAATACATAAAATTATATCAGTTGAATGAAATGTAATTAATTGGATTAAAGTAAATCATAAAAAAGTACCCTTCTCCAAAGTCAGTGCATTGGTAAGATAAATTCAATTGAATAAATAAATTGAATTAATGACATTGAACGAAATAAAACCAAATTACTGAATTCATTAGCGGCTTATGTTGAAATGGAATGCAAAACAGCTAAATCAATTTATTGCATAAGTAGATAAATTAGATTAAAGGATTATTTATTAAAATAAGCTGAAGTTATTGAACAGAAATGAATTTAGGTGACTAAAGACTATTAACTGTGCTTTTATACATAAAATACTGATTAAGTGCTAATGTTTGATTTGGTCAAAACTATGGAGCTTTGGGAGCGGGTGATGAGATTTATCGGATCGTTGTCAGACGTTACTGATCGGACTGTCATAACCGATTAACTCGAACAAAATGGGAATATCTAAAAGTGTTTTGTTTTTTTTTTCCAATGGATCACCACCCTCTTTGATGATCAATTAATCTGCTTCAGATATAGGTTAACAAGCTCCTTTTCTTCCTTTCCTTTGGGCTGCTCCCTTCAGGGATGACCCCAGCCAATCATCTGATTCGACCTAACCTTATTACCTGCATCCTCCTCTCTCACACCAACTAACCTCCTGTCTTCTTTCACGCCATCCATAAATCTCCTCCTGCCTGGCAGTTCCAACCTCAGCATCCTTCTACCCAGATCTTCATCATTCCTCCTCTGTCCATGTCCGAACCATCTCAGTCTGACTTTAGCTCCAAAACCTGTAACATGTGCTGTCCCTCTGGTGGACTCATCCTTGATCCTAACCATCCTCATCGCTCCCGAAAGAGAGCCTCAATATCTTCATCTCTGCTACCTCCAGCTCTTCCTCATTCATCTCCTCTTTTTCAAACTCTGCGTTGCTCTGTACTGTTGACAGTTAGTACTTAAAAACCTCCACCTTCTATAGCTCCAGTCCCTGTAGCCTCATTGTCCCTCTTTGGTCAACTCATTCACTCACACACATGTATTCTGTCTTCCTGCAGCTGACCTTCATTCCTCTCCTTTCCAGGGCATATCTCCATCTCTCCAGATTTTCCTCAACCTGCTCCATGCTCTCAACGCTGATCACAACGTCATCTGCAAACGTCATAGTCCATGGAGATTCCTGTCTGACCTCATCTGTCAGCCTGTCCATCAAAATAGCGAACGAGACATATTTCAGAGTCGATTCCCTGATGAAGTCTCATCTCTGCCTCCTTGTGGCACCTCACCTGTTTCACAACTCTCATACATCTCCTGCACCAGTCTAACAACTCCAGACTTCCATAGACTGTACCACCGTACCTCTCTTGGCCCCCTCTCGTATGCTTTTTTCCAAATTTACAAAGGCACAATGCAGCTCCCCTTGACCTTTGCTGTACTACCCTATCAACATTCTCAAAGCAAATTCCGCATCTGTAGTACTCTGTCTCAGCATGAAACCATACCGCCGCTCACAAATGCTGACTTTTGCCCTCAGTCTCGCTTCCACTACTCTTTCCTGTAACTTCTATGGGTCATCGACTTTATTCCTATGCAGTTAACACAACTCTGCTCGTCTCCCTTGTTCCTCAGGCATTGTCTCACTCTCTAAGATCCTTTTCAAAGATCTAGTCTTTGGTAGCAGCCCTCCTGGACACTTCCTCCACAAGTATATCATTACATTTTGAGAGACAAATCTCAAAATTCCTTTTAGCCAAGCTCATCAATTACAATTACTCCTCTAATTGCCTGTGTACTTATTATCTTTGGGCTGTGGATGTTTGATGTTGTCTTTTCGGGATTGGACCAACAAAAAACCACATACTTTACCATTTTCTGTTCAAGAGATCAAAAGAATAAATAAATAGACAGGTTAATGGATAGTAAATTAACCTTTTTTTCCCTCTCCATTTCCAAATCTCCTAAAAATCAAATTGAAAGGGTTTTACAAACCATCCAAAAACACAGCGGAAGCCTGTGCGCCTCTCCACGTGTCTTAGAAGTGGCATGCTAATTAAACATAGAAAATAATAATTGTGATTTTGTTTGAGGGGGAGGGTCTTCTCAGAAGAAAGTGCACTCTATTTAATTTACCCTCGACCGGATTTCTCCTCCATTTATGTTTCAAAAGCAGGTGCCCTCTGGGAGTGGAGCCACTTTAGCCTATGTGTGCGCATGTACGGGCATAAAAGCTATTCATAAACCTTTATACGTAACAGGAAGCGGGCCTTGACATAAAAATTTCACGTCTCTTTCACCCAGGATGATGCTGATGCCGGTCAGTTTCTAGGGGTTGATGGAATTCCTATTTTTATTGGGACATTATAACTGTCACATCCAGGCAAATGCGCCATTTCATTATTAAACACATTGTTCAATGGCCTCGGCCTTAAGCAGAGGGTAATCCCCTGAAGTGCTTTACATTTTTGCTGAGTGTGTGGACAAAATAATGCCTTTTCTCCTTTCATCTCGGTGTGCCGACCAAAATGTCCGCTCAATGGGCCTGCGATCAGAGGCTGTGGCGACGTGTCTCCTTCTTCTTCTCCTCCTTACTCATATCTATTTCCTGCCAAAGATTCTTTCAAAAAAAGCGCAACCACAGCTCAGCGTGTTTTGATTGGCACTCACCTGGGTGAATATGTTCTAATTCCATGACAAAACAGAGAGAGCATATTTTCTTCGTCACGTGTGACGAACGTCCGACCGGCCAATGCTTCCAGTATCTCGCGCAGGTAATACCATCCTGTCACAGCTTTGCACCTTCAAAGCGCCACTGCTATCTTGTTTCACCAGAGACAATCACTGGATTTCGAAGGCGCTTCTCTGACTTTTTTGCAGTACATACACACGCTCGTGAGAATGCGTGCGCGCACACACACACACACACATGAATATGCACGAATGATAAATCCTCCTTACATTTCTGACTGGAAGTTAGAGAGGAATTTTCGGGGGCTTGAGGAGTGCACCTCTGCGGTTTGGACCTGTAGATAAACCGGAGAAAGAACTAATCTTTTAGTAATTTACACAAAACCTTTTTACCGCCGGCGAGCATCTTCCAGCACGATTAGCAAAAGGATTTATTTTTATATTCACCAGGCTGGGAATTAATATTTAAGTCCCTCCGGTACCAGCATTGTGTCATTTCAAAGCTGATAAGTGTATGGATGTGTCTGTGAGATTTTTTTATTTTTTTTCCCCCACTTGCTTGTGGTTCTCTAGTTTTCTGACACGTGAATTTATTGTGCCGTTATAATGAAAAGTCCTTTTCTTTTTTCTCTCTCTATGAAGAAAGAAATGCTTTTGCATTTAACAGTCTCACTGACTGCTCCCAACAGCAGCAGCGGGGAGAATATTGTACAGATATTATCTTCTCAAGTAAGCAACATTGTTTATCAGCGGCTTTTTAGTCATGCATTAAAAGTAAACATGAGCCACATTCAAAATACTGATGAGACGGAAGGTCACGCCAGGTTGGACTGCTGGTGTTTACAGCCGCCACCTCAAGACTGTAAATGCGCTCGGAAGTGTTCTCTATCTGGCTTCTGCGGCTTCTCACACCGCGAGTTTGCTTCCCTTTGATTGGCGGTATTATACCAACATGAACGCGCAAAGATCTTTCTATTAGTTTGGTGGAAAATGTCTGATTCGCTTCGAGAGAGGACGCGAACGCAAGCTTTAAAAAAAAAATCACCCTCAGTTCCGGGCTTGTGTTTACGCACCATTTTGTCTACAAATTTGTATCATTTCACATTTCACAATCTTATGTCACACTCTGGCACTGAATGAATTAATACTAAATTCTCTTATGAAAACAGCTTAGTCTGAGTTCTTTTACTTCCCACAGACCTTCTCGTTTTTCAGTCGTCGAGAGGTTATCTAATGATTCTTTTATATCGCAGCTCTTTGATATAGAAACGCAGTTACTGTAAGTAATGAAAATATTGTGCTCAAAGAGATATCGCGAGGACAAGTTGCCTCGCACACAGATCAGTACTTGTCGATAAATTGACCCTATTACCCTGGAAAAATCAAGATAAATAATAATCAGACCGTGAGATTCTATTTTGATCATAGCTCTCGGATCCACAGTTGGATGCGCAGTTTAGGAAAGTTCAATGGGCTCACTCTGCCCCTAGTGGCCACAGCATGAAACTGATGAAAACGCAGAGCAAGTCCTTGAAAAGGCACACTGAGGGGAGAAAAAAATAATATTTATTCTACAAAACTAATTAGAAATAAATGAGAAAGCAAATTAAAATAAAAAAAAAACTCAAGATTGTCGAAAGGTTACCGCACAAATAGAAAAAGGTTTTCATTTTTTTAAATTGATAATAAGAATTGTTTCTCCTCTGAATTGGTTGAATGTGTCATCATTCATTGTATATTTCTTATTGTCTTTTTTGTTTCTCTTGTAAAACTCTCACATAAACGTTGCCCTTGCGCTTTGACCCTAAACAGGTACATCAAATAAACATCAGTGCTGGTAGTCCCACAGCAGTAAATGTAAAACAACCATCATAAAATGACATTATTATCTGTAAGATATATATTACATTTCTGTGATAAATATCTGTTCTTGAAAGCGACTCTCATAATTTTCCTCCCACTTCAGGAGACCTGAAGTTGTCCAGGTGTGTGAATAAGAGAGTGAATCAGTGTATTTTTCTATTTGTGGAGAAACCCTGCCTCTTGCCCAATGACTGCTTGGATTAGCTGAGAAAGCAGTATAAGCAGTACAGATAATGAATGAATGAATGAATGAATGAATGTTTCAGTCACTTTATCCTGAATCACAACACTGGAAGCAATCAAAGCACCCCATTACTAGACCAATATTTTGTGGTTCATTTAAAAACTCAATGCAACCAGAAACATAAGGGAGAGGGATGGGGGGTTTCTCTTTAGTCCCAGCCAATCAGGTAGAACCTCATAAGGTTCTCCACCCTGCCAGGGGCGACTCATAAAGTGCGTTGAAATAATAAAGACATTTAAAGTGGCTATTAAAATCAGTGTCACTTGACATTAGTATGTGTGTGCGTGCGTAATTGTGCATTTTAAAAAGACATGATGCTTCTTTTAATAAATCACCAAAACTACACTTTCACTTGGCTGGTGACAGAACCATGTGCCCACACCACATATATGTAGTGTGTGTGTGTGTGTGTGTGTGTGCGTGTGTGTGTATCTACATCTATATCTATCTATCTACCTATCTATCTATCAATATATATATATATATATATATAGTATATGTATATGGTGTGTGTGTGTGTGTGTGTGTGTGTGTGTGTGTGTGTGTGTGTGTGTGTGTGTGTGTGTGTGTGTGTGTATATGTATATGTATATATAATAGGATGAACTTAAGTATCAATCATCTTTGAATATCCCCCCAGTAGCTGTTTGTTGATGTATTAGCTGGATTTAATTGAAGTGACGGGGCAAACGGGGCCAGAGGGGTTTCCATTCAGAAGTAACACTTTGACACCGGCTGGGAATTTCTATGCTGGACATGTCAGCCGACGGCAGCCCAAACAGTGAGATGGTTAAGTCAGACAAAAATGCTGCAATACGTCTGCCAAGTCTATTGACAGTCCTCCTTACCCCAGCAGATCTGTCAATTCTGTCGTCTTTGCCATACCTCTCCCCCCTTTTTCCTTATTTTTTTTCCTTTGCTCTACCCCCCTTTAACAGATGCAATCCCCCCCTTTTTTCCACCGGATTATTCGAGGCTGCTGTAAATATACAGAATGGCACCTTGAGCCTCACCCTCATTTCTCTCTCCGTCGCCATTGTCACACACTTACTTATATTCCTCCTCCTCCTATCTGCCCTTACATTGCTTATTCAAGGCTGTTCCTGATATATGGATCCATTATATTTACTTGAATCTGACAAATAAATGGGAATGTGCCACTTCCCTCCACATATCAAATCCGAGGCAGACGCCGAGGGTGGAGATAAACGCAGCTGCATCTGTGACACATATATGTGCAGGCGCATTTACATGCAGGAGGGCGTGTGCAGGAGGGAACATGTAGATGCATGGGGGGATGTATGAAAGCGAAGTGTGTGTCTGGTTATGTATCCATCACGTAACGGAGACCGGGAAGACAGTGATAGTAAATGTGCATTTGTCTTGACACAATTGTGCGGACAGGAACAGTGGAATTCCACATCTGGCTCTGGCAGTTACACACTCCCACGGGTGCTAACAAGACAAAGAGAGGGAGAGAAAGAAGGAGCGACAAAATGAGGAAGGGCAATAAAAAGAGTGGTACAAAAAGCAGAGGGGGCAGATGGGTGCATGGTGGGCGCGTGCTGATTAATTTTCCACGTGTTTTGTCTGATTTCCTCTGACAAGGAACCGCTTTAAGTGGATCTGAAGATGACAGGTCTTGTGAGTGAAGGATAAAATGAGAGAAGAAGAGACACTGACAAAAGATTATGCACATATAAATGGAGGAAACCATCTAAGACACTCAGGAGCGGCGAGAGACAATAAATCCAGCACTTTGACAAAGTGAGTTGAAGCCGGGAATTTTTACGCATCACCCGCATTCGAGTGATATCATTGCCAAATCATGTCTTTGCTATAATTAGGCAGACAACCTCTCAGTAATCAGTAAATGTCTTTTATTGTGGCGGCGGTCAAGAGGTGTTAAAAAAAGCAGCACACAGCAATGTAATTTTTTTTTTAAGAAATCAGGAGTGACTGATAGAGACGACCAAAGGACTTTTTGCAAAAAAACTGATATGAGTAAAGTTGAAGCTCTACATAAATCAGGTGTGCATGACTAGTGTCAGCAACATGATATTCATGATGAAAAATGGCCCAATTTGTGCTTTCATATATCCATTAATTTGAAATTAAAGTGCATTGAGACGTCATCGTAGCAGAGCGACATTCCCGAAGACAGACTTGAAATCATCCTCAACGTCTCAATTAGCAACAGATGTCAAGTTGAGATAATCGCGACGTCATATTTATCATCGGTGGAGGCGACGATGACTACCGATGGCAAAGTCAGAAAATCAGACTCAGAATCATGAAAGTAGCTAAGGAGCATCCTGGAAGTGATGCCGCCTTCTGTTAGTTTTTCAAAAAACGACATGCCTGACATTTGACATCCTGGCTCCGGAGTTTAAAAATATAACAAACTCTTCCACCACATCGCGCGGAGGATATTAGGAGTGTGTAGGATATTTGTCAAGTTAGCTCTGCGGCTTTGTTTAAAAATGACGTGGGCGCCGCTGCCTCTCTGCCTCGCATCCTCCAGGCTGCGTCCAGAAAATGGGCCCCCGGTTTCACTCGACCCTTTGTGCAGCCAATTCGACCAAAATTAGAAAAAAAAAAACCCCTATCCTCTTTTTCAAAGGTCACGGGACCTGTCAATGGGGAACCCCTATTCAGACAGCGAGTCAAGGCGCAAACCGAGCAGCTTCCTGGCTGCTTCGTGAGAGGATATAACGATCTGGAAATCACGCCTCACACCCGTGAGTCATACAGTCGCACCCCCTGCTCCCCTCCTTCTCTTTTTTTTTTCAGCCATTTTTCTTTTCATCTCACCCGACGTTAAAGGAGACACCGAGGAGGAGGAGGACAAGCGGAAGTACAGTTTGACAGAGGGGTTTGGGTTTTGCACTGGGGGAGGCGAGGACATGAAGTAGCCTCGTCTGTTTTTTTCTCTGCAGTGTTGGGATGCTACAGCATGTCTGACTGTGTGGGGGGGGCGTCAGGATTAGTCGCTGTATATATGAATATATAAATATATAAATATATATATATGTATATATTCTATGTGTGTGTGTGTGTGTGTGTGTGTGTGTGTGTGTGTGTGTGTGTGTGTGTTTGTACATATGTGTTTTTCTATTCCTTTCGGCATTTCCCTTTCAGGGGTCGCCGCAGCGAATCAACCTTCTCCATCTAACCCTATTCTCTGTATCCTCCTCTCCTCATATCCTCTCTCACTACGTCCATAAATCTTCTCTTTGGTCTTCCTCTAGACCTCCTGCCTGGCATCTCCAATTCCAGCACCTGTCTACCAGTATATTCACTATCCCTCCTCTGTACATGACCTGACCATCTCAGTCTGGCTTCTCTGACCTTCTCTCCAAAACATTTCGCATGTGCTGTCCCTCTGATGGACTCATTCCTGATCCACCTCTGCTTCCTGTCTTTTCTTCAATGGCACTGTCTCCAAACCATACAGCATCGCTGGTCCCACCACTGTCTTGAACATCTTTCCTTTCATTCTGGCTGACAGTCTTCTATCACATAGAACCATCCCACCCATTCGAACCCGCTGGAAACCGTTTCTTAACTTCTTTTCCATACTCTCTGTTGCTCTGGACTGTTGACACTAAGTTACTGAAATCCTCCAACTTCTTGATCTCCACTCCCTGTAGCCTCACCGTTCCACCCGGGTTCCTCTCATTCACACACATATATTCTGTCTTGCTGCGACTAATCTTCATTCCTCTCCTTTCCAGAGCAAACCTCCACCTCTCAAGATTTTCCTCAACCTGTTTCCTGCTCTCACTACAGATTGCAATGTCATCTGCAAACATCATGGTCCATGGAGAATCATGTCTAACCTCATCTGTCTGCCTATCCATCACCACTGCAAACAAGAAGGGGCTCAGAGCTGATCCCTGATGAAGTCCCACCTCCACCTTGAACTTCTCTGTTATACTCACATCACACTTCACCACTGTCTCATAGCCAGCATACATGTCCTGGACCAGTCTAACATACTTCTCTGCTACTCAAGACTTCCTCATACAATACCAGAGTTACTCTATCGGCACCCTGTCGTATGCTTTTTCTTGGTCTACAAAAGCGCAATGCAGCTCCCTCTGACCTTCTCTGTGCTTCTCTATTAGCATTCTCAAAGCAAATACTGCATCTGTAGTACTCTTTCTAGAAATGAAGCCATACTGCTGCTCACAAATGCTGATTTCTGCTCTCAGTTTAGTTTCCACTAATCTTTCCCATAACTTCATTGAATGGCTCATCAACTTTATCCCTCTACAGTTACCGCAGTTCTGCACATTCCCCTCATTCTTGAAAAAGGGCACCATCAGACTTCTTCTACATTCCTCAGGCATCTTCACTCTCTCTAAGATCCTGTTTAATCTCGCCAGAAACTCAACAGCTGCCTTTCCTAGACACTTCCATACCTCCACAGGTATATCATCTGGACCAACTGCCTTTCCATTCTTCATCCTCTTCAATGCCCTCCTCACTTCACTTTTACTAATCTCAGCTATTTTGTGGTCTACAATAGTCAGCTCTTCTACCCTTCCCTCTCTTTCATTTTCCTCATTCATCAGCTCTTCAAAGTACTCTTTCCATCTTCCCATCACTCTTCTAGCATCCGTCAATACATTTCCCTCTCTATCCTTAATCACCTGGACCTGCTGTACATCCTTTCCGTCTCTATCTCTCTGTTTTGCCAACCTGTATAAATCATTCTCTCCCTCCTGACTGTCCAACCAAACATACAAGTCATCGTACGCCCTTTGTTTTGCCTTTGCTACCTCTATCTTTACCTCACGCTGCATCTTCCTGTACTCCTGTCTGTTCTCTTCAGTCCCCTCAGTGTCCCACTTCTTCTTTGCTAACCGCTTTCTCTGAATATACTCCTGCACTTCCTCATTCCACCACCAAGTCTCCTTGTCTACTTTCCTTCCAGAAACGACACACCAAGTACTCTCCTACCTGTTTCCCTGATCACATTAGCTGTAGGTGTCCAGTCACCTGGAAGCTCTCCCTGACCACCATGATCCTTTTTCAACTCCTCCCTGAAAACCATACAATACTCCTCCCTTTTCAGCTTCCACCACTTTGTCCTCTGCTCTGCCTTTTTCCTCTTGATCATTCTTGTCATCAGAGTCATCCTACAAACCACTATCCTATGCAATCTGGCGACACTCTCACCTACCACTACTTTGCAGTCGATGATCTCTTTCAGATGACGTCATCTATACAAGATGTAGCCTGCCTGAGTGCTCCTACCTCCGCTCTTATAAGTTACCCTATGTTCCTGTCTTTTCTGGAAAAAAGTGTTCACTACAGCCATTTCCGTCCTTTTTGCAAAGTCTACCACCATTTGTCCCTCTGCATTCCTATCCTGGATATCAAACCTGCCCATCACTTCTTCATCATCTCTATTGCCTGCACCAACATGTCCATTGAAGTCTGCCCCAATTACCACTCTCTCATCTCTGGGGATATTC
>CAAKHD010005737.1:269096-286010 GCA_901007705.1 Fistularia tabacaria
TTTTATAGTTTGGTTATTTTCAAAGATTTTCCCTTTTTTTTTTTTTTTTTTTTTTTTTTTTTAAAGATTCGACAATATAATTCAAAGATTGCACTGAAATTGCCCCAAATTAATTTGGTGCCTGTTTCGTAGTCACTCTCGTGGTGGTTGGTCTCTTATTAAAGACCCTGCAAAAAAAAAAAAGTCTTAATCTGCGCATTGATTTGTGAGCGGAGCCAAGTGTAACAATTTAATTAGTAAGAACAGGGCAGGCTGCCGCGCCTGCTACTGCTGCTGGTGTTAAAAGTGGAGAAAAGGCTCTGCAGGTCCCTGAGCTCATGGTGCTAGTTTTACACCATGCTGCAAATTAAAATATGAATTCATGAAACGGAATATTTTACATATGTTTATTCTGTACTATATCCTCGCCGTATACATCTCCGAAGCAGACTAGTACAAGTTCCGAGTATTGAAGTATTTCACTGTCGCTCACCTTCCTGCTCCACCCTCACATGAGAAGACCGGACCCCACAAGCTTCACCTGCAGCACTTGCCAGGCGTCACCCGCCACACGTACTCCCTCTCTCCCTCTCTCACACACACACACACACATACTATCTTTTTGCGGTTCTCTTTCTTGTTTGTTTTATTTGTGTCCCTCTCCTCTTTTCCCTCCTCTTTTCCAATAAGAACAATAGGTTATGGAACGTATTTTCCTGCGGCATTACTCACAGGCACCAGCCGCCACATGCCATTAGGCTCAACCGTAGGGGTTGGAGGATGAAGGGGGGGGGGCGGTGCTGGGGTATCACATGCCTGCCATCTAGTGGTACGGAGACGGAGCGGACCGTGCATCCGGGCTACGGCTTTTTGGAAGTCGTGCTGCAGACGGAGAGTCTCCACCCAATCTCCAGGCGTGATGAGATACATTGTTGATCCACATTCTGGGCGGTGTCAGGTCCTATTCAGCAGGATGCACTGCATTGTGGTTATTCCCTATTACCATTTATTTTCATACTCTTACAGTCCAGACACAAGGAGCATTATCATAGATTTTGTTTTTCTTTCTGTCATGGCTCACTTGTTCTTCCTAATGTCACTTCTATACATTGGATTTCAATGTTGCCCCCTCAAGCCCATCCCAGCAAACACAGATGATTTATAAGGTCAAAGTGTTCATTAGGTTCTATTTTTCTTCACCGAAGGATAAAGTAATCATATCCTCTGAGAGCTTATCTATGTCATTCAGTCATTACTTTTCCATCAGCGGTGATTTATGAGCTTCTAATTTCGACGTCCATCTCGGATACGTGAGAAATCCTCTCGCCAGCTGACATTTCAGGAGAAACAAGTCATACACAGACAGTAAGCTGGGCTATAGGAGGAGTACATTATATAAAACGTTGGGAAATGTCAATAAATTTTATCAATTATTCCGCGCCCCCATACTTTCATCACCATCGCTTTACGCTTGTATAGTTTTGACATTTCAATATAATAACTATTAATGTGTGTGGAAAATGCTCGGCTTGCAATCAATCAGCCTCCGCTAACCGCTCGTCGGAGGTAACTTTTGATTTTGATCAATGACCGCCGTCCGTAAAAAATTTAAAAAAAATCACCATTTAAGTTTTCACCAAAACAAAAACAGACACATTAAGACACATTCATATTCAGTCCTGCGTTCTATTTTCTATTTAATATTCACACATTGGAGGAGAAAACAACAACCTGTTTGTTCCCTTGAAATATTAGAATCAAGTCATATTTGGAACCGTTTCCATTAAAATCTCCCATAAATCTGGACGAAAAAGTTTGTAGACTTACTTTGGTAATCTGGATTGTATGGGCAGGGTTGTTTTTTTTCGTTGCCGTCAGAACGTCATCGCGTTCAGAGTTCAGTTCCTCTGCAGCCTCTCTTTTAAAATGCTCCAAGGCTGGCCTTCATATTCGAGGATTTCATTGTACTTATCAAAGGTGTTTTATTTCTGCCTGAGCCCTATCATGTTATGGATAAAGGTACTTCATGTATTGCAGTGTATTTCTCACTGTTTGTTACATTGCATAAACTGTTTTCCCGGATTTGTGGTCTCAGCCATACTGACGACCTGGATGTTTTTCAATTTGCCTTTTGGTGGATACAAAAACAAAAAGGCACTGACAAACTAATGGATGATTCTGGGACAACAGCCACTCTTTGTAGTTTTTAAGTTTACTTTAAATAATACTAGGGTTCATGGCGACACAGTGGTTAGCAAGAGGGTCCCTGGTTTGATTTCAACGGGGGGGGCGGGGGGGGGGTCTGAATGGTTGCATGTCTCTATATGACGTTAATGAGAGAGTGAATTAATGTAAGTCTCTTTATGACGTATGAATGAGAGGGTGAATGATTGTACATCCCTATATGATGTATGAATGGGAGAGTGAATGCTAATATGTTTCTATATGTGACCCTGTGATCTCTCAGCCAGTGACAGCTGGGATCGGCCTCCAACCACATGATCCTGACTGCAAGATAAGCGGTGCAGATGATGAATGAGTGAAAAATACCCACGATTATTACCAGAACCAACTGTCATGTCTTTAGTGTGGTGCTCTCAGACTTCGCTGACTTTGCTGGCTTTCAATAGAATTAATTGGTGAAAAGTTAATTGCAGTTTGTTCATTAGCAAAAGCCTAATAGACATGGGTGGAACAGGTGTACTTCCTGGTGGAAATGATAGAGTCTATGTAATGAGGAAGTCTAATTTAGAGTGCAGATTAGCGCGATGGATGGGGACCATAAAACTGAACCGAACCTTGTCTGCTCTCAGGTCATTCGCATCCCTCTTTTAATTGTTGCTGGTGCAATAATAACGGTGAATTTAGCCGTCTGTATTTAAGATGATTAAATCCGGTAGCAAAATAAAATGTCAGTGTTTACTATCGTCCATTGCCAAACAAGAACATAGTTGCACTCCACTGCAGAAGTTATGGTCCAGTCTTAGTTTACCTCAGTGAAAAGTCCATCCAGGTTCACAGCTGATAAGTAGCCAAAGCTATTTTCTCGACAGCACAGCGCCCAGTCAGTCGACTCCTTCAGTTTAAACATCTCCCGGTAAACACAATGTGATCACACTAAATCCAGATCAGACGGTTAGAAAATTATCCCCGAACTTTCTCTGCTTGAAAACTTCCTTTCTTTTATCGCTCTGATGTGTTAAACTTGTGTACAGTCTGTGCATTACAATTGCACCGCCATGGCTTACTTTGGACTTTAAGAACAAATTGACTATTAGAATTATTTGTAAAAAAAAATCCTTCCCTAGAAGTGCGAGTGTTGTCGTTTTCTTTTGTTTGGGGTTTTCATTTATTTTCTAAATTACTGACTGTCTAGGGTTATTACAATATTCAAGTTCTTATAATAATGATTCCATCTTGAAAATCGAGATAGGAATGCATAACATCAAAAAAAAAACACCCTTAAAATTAAAGCAATCATCTGAATGAAAAGTATTATAAAATATCAAATCTATAAACATAAACATTGGGCACATGTATACATACATACATATACATTACCCAGTATACATGTATATATATATATATATATATATATATATATATATATATATCTACACACACATGTGTAGTTATATATACATTTATCTATATATGATATTAGTTACAGATATAAATATATATATATTTATACGTATAGATAGAGAGGACATCCTTGCCAGAATCTTAAAATTGTTAATATAATTTAATCATCAGTGAAAGATTAATGAGAAGCATTGCCAAAGATTAAAACAATTAATAAATGATCATTTAAAAAAAAAAGGGAATATCCGCATCCGCCCTCATTCGTTTTCAAACACCTAGTGTTTCAGTGTGTGTGGTTAAAAAAAGAAGAAAAAAAGTTTGACTTCAGTAAAAGAGACAGAGAGAAAATGCAGTTAATGTTCAGAGATAAAGGAATAAGCAGCAGAGAGACCCTTCAAGGAACAGCGGGGCAATGATGGAGAGTTGGAGGAGGATGGAGGGAGGTGGAGGTGGGCTGGAGGGGGCTTATCAACCCCTTTTTCTTGTTAATCAGGCGGGGAGAAACATCCATGAGTGAACAGCAGCAGCAGGCAGCCGGGAGACAGCGGACAAGCTTTCTTTCTCCCCGAATCGCTTCTCCCTCCCCGCTGTCCTGTCTCTTCCCTTCTGCCCTCCTCCCTCGATCTTTCCTTTTGCTTCCCTCTCTCCTATCGTTCCATCTCTCCTCTTCGCTCCTGCTGTCTCCTCTGATAAATCTCCAACCCACTGCTTTTTGCCTCCTCTGTCTCTCCCCATCTCTCTTCTCGATCCCTTCTTGTCCGCTCCCGTCTTGTACGTATTGCTTTATCACCCTCCCCGCTTTCCCTCTGGCTTTGTTTCATCCTCTCCGTTCCCCCCCTTTCTTTCTTTTCCCTTCTCCTCCCATCTGACATCCCCACTACTTCATTCACATCCTCTCCATTCCTCTCTCTCGTTGAGGTTGCGCCTGCAGGACTTCTCCGTAGATTAAGTTCAGCAGTGGCAGCGATGTTGCTGATTCAGCCGTATGCTTTCAAATGACCCAAATCCTCACTCTGGGAGAACCTTGTGCACATGCACACACACACACACACACACACACAGATTGCATTTTCTCCTTGTCTGTGTTTTTCTTTTCATGTGTATACACTTCTTACTGATCCCTGAAAGTTAGCCTCTTCTTCCTATTTGGGGGAGCAACTCTCATTCCATTTTTACACCTGATGTGTCTGTGTGTATGTGTATGTGTGTGAGTGTGAGTGTGTGTTAGTGTTTGTGTGTGTGTGTGTGTGTGTGTGTGTGTGTGTGTGTGTGTGTGTTTGCTCTCTCCAAACAGTAGGTATATCAATATGGGGAGCAAACCTGCAGGCTTATTTCTGGACTATTTTTCGTCAGTGTCTTCAATCTTCTTTGTTTCTCCTGATCTCAGTTGAGCTGGGATGGCGTGCTCCAGAAGATGAGGCCATATTTTTTCCACTTTTTTTTTCCCTTAAGATGCAATGTCAAAGCATATATATATGTAGATAGATAGATAGATAGATAGATAGATAGATAGATAGATAGATAGATAGATAGATAGATAGATAGATAGATAGATAGATCATAAAAAAGTTTCACGTTCATGTCTACAAATGAGTTTTGAAGGCCGTGTGTTGAATGTCAGCCGCACATTGACGCCCTGACTACATATATTTTTTGCTTTTCTTTGATATGCCCCCATATCTTGCTTTTGTTCTGACAGCGACGTTGCACTTTTATTGACAGGACTTGAAAAGAAAAAACAAACTAAATCAAAATTTGCTTTTTTTTCCTGACAGCTCAGTGTGAAATAAGTACAAGCAACTTTTTTCAGATTGTAATTCTCCTTCTAATTCTTCTTCACTGACAAGAGATTAGCCGGATGTTTCTCGGAGCATTTTGAAATATAATTTATCAAAATATCAAAATCGAGACCTTTGCATTTACTGTTTAAACCGTTAGGTAATCAGTCCTGTAAGACTACAGAGCACCCACTAAACAGGAGTGTCAATAAACGAGCGTTTAGAATATACAGTATGCGTAACTGTTTGCGTAATATGCTGCGCTGGCATCTGGAGATGATTGGCAGAAATTGAATGGACTCTTAAAAACAACCGTCGGGAACCATTATTAGCAGTATTTCTTAGCAATTCGAGAAAAAAATCAATGGCATTACCAAGTAAGAACTGTGCAGTGATTTGTTTTTGCACTCGTACTGTAACTTTTTTTGGGTGGTTTTCTAATTGCTCATTAATTCTTCTTCTTTACTGATTTTTTGCTCATTGGTTTTAAAAACAAATAACACATTCATCAGGAAATAAGTAACATCTAGGATTAAAATGAGCAGAACTTAAAATTAATCCATAACAACACATCTAAGCCATTACACATTTCATTCATTCATTCATTCATTATCCTTACTGCTTATCCTGAAGGGGAGGTTATAGGGGGTGTCAAAGAGGCCGGTTCCAGCCTGGACCCGTCTATTGCAGGGATCATATATTGAGACATGCAACATTCACTCTTTTATTCAAACGTCATGTGGAGACATACAACCCTTCGCCTGTTCACTTAAATGCCACATAGAGACATTCAACCATTCATCCTGTTATTCATGTCATATTGAGACAAACAACCGTTCACTCTCTCATTCATACATTATGTTGAGACATACAACCATTCACTCACTCATTCACACATCACATAGAGATGTAAACCAGTCACATTTCATACAGACATTCAACCATTCGACCTGTCATTCACACGTCAAATAAAGACATATAACCCTTCATTCACCCATTCACATATATGGAGATGTACAGCCGTTTACTGAGCTATTCACAGGTCATTTTCCGACATTCAACCGTTCACCCCTGTCATCCACACGTCGCATAGAGACAAACAACCATTCATGAGGCGGAAGTGCTCGCAACACGAAAAGGAAAAGCAAAAAGCAAAAAGCTGGAAATTATAATTGGACACGAACATGCCATCTGTCTGGTAGTATAAATACTTTTTCAAAAGACAACTGACAATTAAAAATGAAGATTGGCTTATTTATGTGTCAGATGAAAATATTGTGTGAGGAGGTTTGGGTCGTTCATTCCTTGCGTGGAAGAAACAATGTATGCTAATGAAAGGACGGCGCGGTGAAGTGGCACTGGAGTCAGAGGAATCCCATCCCCTCGTTTCCTCCCTAGGAAGAAGAGCGAACCACGGGAAGTGATCTCTCTCCTCCTCGGCAGACCCTTCACGGTCTAATCTCCTGTCGATGCCGTACCGCCGGGCGACGTGGGAGGCGCGCGCCGCGGTTAGCTGACAGAAAGAGAATAGCTCGGGAAATTCTGATCGTTGCACGAGCGGAGTTCACGCTGGCATTTTTCTATCAGGATTCTAGTCAAAGATGCGCGTTTGAATTCAAAAATACACACAGATAAGTGTCCCAGATTTAGAACCCGTTTAGAGACGTACGAGCGTTCTAATTGGCCAGCAGGGGTCCGTGTTTCCGTACCAAAGAGGCATAACACTTGACAGATACTACTCTTAAATAAAATAAATAAATAAAAGGAAGAGAAAAAAATAACAACCTTGCCTCAAGTTAAAGACTGGGAACTTTTCATTCATTTTTTTTAAATTATTTTTTTAGCAAATGTGTAGATACCTTTTTCTTTTTCCTTTAACAAGACTGCCTTCTGTCGTGCATGATATAGTGTCTGGAGTATTATCCGCCGTGTGCGCGTTGAAACAGGAAAATTGATACAAAAGATGAAAAAGGCACGGGAGTGAAAAGGGAAACAGGTGAGGAGCCGTGAAGGGGATCCGAGGGAGCTGGGGGTGAGAAGATATTGAGGCTGTCCCAAATTCGATCAGGCAATTGCCGACGAGCGTTTGGAGGATTTTTTTGATCAATTTTTCGAGCAGATGGCACGACCGGAATTGAGCTGAGCAGTAACGCTGCGCGAGTGGAGAAGAGGGAGGTGAGAAGTGTGAAACTTTTCATCGGAAACTTTTGTCTCCCTGAATTGCAGCAAGTAATTATATGGGTTATATGTGTACAGTATATATAGATAGGTGTGTGTCGAAGTACCGGAGTTCCAGTCAGAGAAGAAAGAACGCGTCGGATTTCCCTTTTCTGTGCAAATTCGAAACGTCACTCACTCATACCTTCAGGCTTTTGTCTCTTTCATTTCGCAGGCTCCCAGGGGGTGTGGCTTGATCTTCTGCACCGGTCTCACCAGGCGTCCGCCATTGTTATTTTTTTCATGAATATTAAGGCCATTAATGTATAATTTCCAGCTATGGCCATGTAAGTGTCAGCGCTACCGTCATTATTAGTAAGAGACCATTTGTGCCCGTCCCTCTTGAACCCTCACACCTCCCGCTGACTCAGTCACACTCTTGCTTCCTGTCTCTCTGTCCTCCTCTTTCTTGCCCTCTCTCTTTTTACCCTGACCAGCAAAGCCAGAGGGCCGCACACGTTGAACTGGCATCTGCCGGAAGTTTTAAAAGGCAGTGTTTCCTTGCCACTGTTGCCGAGTGCTTGCTGAGGGGGGGGGGGTTGGTTTCTGTAAAGCATTTTAAAGAGTGCGGTCCAGACGTGCACGACAGCGAAAGTGTCTGGAGACATCTGTGTCGTAATTGGGCGCCATGCAAATAAAATCTGACTTGACTTTTGGAGCCGCCTCATTGCACACGTTTAGCTGCAGCCGGAAAACGAGAGGGATTTTCAGTCCAAAAAAGTGCAGGCACTGTCAAATGATGCCATGTTTTCTTTTTTGGCTGCTGAATGTGTCCATCGGTCAAATGAGAGTTTTGGGGAAGAACTTTGAACTCCTTGCGTAAGAAAACTCCCCGATGGGCACATGCCAGCCGCCGAGGGGCGAACCGAGCCGACCTCCTGAGGGGCCCAGCGGGCTGCCCAGCGGGCGCCGTCTGCAAGAAGAGCCCGTCAGCGGATGGTCAAATAATATTCTTTTCAATTTACAGTTGGTTAATTCTCTCTTTTTTCGGTAGAGGAAATACGAGATCGTCATCAGCCGGTGCAAGTAGCACACCCAACGAAACGCGCAATCCACAGCAGACCTGTGCCACCCTTTTAAGGACGGACGATTGTAGCGGGGAGAGGGGGGGGCTTTTGACTTTGTTGCCATGGCTGACGGTTCACGTGGCGCCCCGGTCGAGCTCCTTCAGCAGAATGTCACTCAACCCGTCTGCGGACGGGATTTAACAGCTGATTTATATTGAGTTTGAGTGGGCTAAGGGGGCCTTTGAAACACAGACAGAGACAACGGGAGCCGGGGGGGTGTGAGCGATAAACACAGAGAGCCGTTCTCTGAGATAGAGCTGCCACGGTGAAGAGTCGACTCTATTCGGCGCGTTGACATGTCCGCTTCCTCAATTTGTCTTTCACTTACTTTTACAGTTACTTTTTCCCGGTCACCTGGACCGAGCAGCGTAAATAATCAGGGTCAGGCTGACTTCTAGTTTACCTTAATTCACACCCGGCGCGTAGATGCGGTATCAAAACAAAAACAGCAAAAAGAGGAAGGCGCCGCCGCATCCTGGATTAACCGCGGGCTGTTTTATCTCCAAAATAAATTGCCTTGTAGACAAAAGAAGTAATTCGCTGGGGGTTGAAAAAACAAGAGCAACTCAATGAGGCGCTTTCTCAGAGCGCCCGGGCTCCCTCTCCTGCAGACACTGTGTCTCTAATCGATTAATATTGAGTGGCTCCCGCCACCAGCATTTTAAAGGGAGGGAGCTCCAACCATCGTTCATATCTCATATTGATATCTCGGTGCCCTATTTTCTCTCTCGACTCTTCCTTCCTCGGCGCTCCTGAATCCTCAGTCAGTGGCGTCAAAACTTTCTCGCCTCTAATAAGCGTCTTCTAACTTTCCCTCTGTAATGACTGTAGGTGTTCTCCCGAAACGATTTCTCTTCCCCCACCGTTTTGCTATTTTACTGCTTTTAATACGAGAATAAGAAGGTTTGTGAAGAACCGTGTCTCCTCGGTCGCGCTCATTTTCTCGACGTTTATTTCCTCGCGTTTGACATTCAGGGCTCGGCAGCCGCACGTGGTAGTGCGGGTCCGATATTTACAGGCAGGCAAAAAAAGAAATAAATAAAGTTATTACGCAACACACGTGACTGTCTTTTAAGTCCACAGACGAACCCCATGAAGAAGATTGCGCGGAGAGCCGAGCATGCACCGCTGCTTAATAGCCCAATTTATTCTGAGAATATTACTTATTAATTTGCATAATGATACAGATAATTCAGACATTTGTTAGAGGCGGAGTTCTGTGATTGATGAAAATTTAATTATGACACCTCTTAGTTATTAAATGCTAATCAGGCAAAGCCACTTATCTTTAATACTTACCTTTAGCACACAAGGGCTTGGAGAAATTAAAAGGCAGTCGTCGGTCTCAAACGGACGTAATTTCCCCTCTTTACACCCTTATCGCACCTCAAGCGAACACATTGCCGTCGTTAGAAGCGAAAGGTGTCGCATTGTTGTTCGCCGGATCTCTTACGTCTTTCGATTCAACAATTTACTGACCAAGCGTTGTTTGAACTTCTAACAAAGAGGGGAGGACACACTGAGATCCAGAAAGAGCCGCGTTTTTATATTTATTTATTTCTATCAACCTATTAGAGCAAGACAAGCGGCGTCTTTTGACGGAATCAATTTAATATGAACGATCGTCGTTTGTGCACTTTGAGGCCTTAGCGGGTTCCAGCTGAATGGCGAATTTGCTTTGTAAAATCGCAGTCGAGCTCGGCAGGCACTTATCGGCCTGGCACACAGCTAAATGCGCCGGGGCCTCAAACGCACCGAGCAGCAAAAGATAAAATGGCAGCGCTTAAGAGATGAGACGTCAGCTTCCGGCTGCGGAACCCGAAAGTAATTACATGTTAATACGAGAGTTGAAAATGTCACGTAGCCACGCTGTTTACACGCTTCCGGCGGGGGCCGTCTCGAAAGAGTCATCGCGCGTCTGGAGAGGTGGCCTTTCTGCAGCGGAGGACGAGACCGGAGCTTTGTTTTCGGGGAAATCTCACCCTGTCTCGGCGTTTCCATTTCTCGCCCCGATTTTCCCGTTTTGACTATTTTTTTTCCGACAGTTTCAAAGGCAAAAACAATTTTTCCAATTAAAACCTACTGAAGGTACTTGACACAGTCATGGCTTTTTGATTTAATTATTTACAATTTCCCAGTCATTTTCTGTTTTTAAACGATTTTACACAAACCGCCCGAATGCTCAGAACATTCCTCAACAAATTTGAGACAAAGGCCCACAAGTTGCTGGCAGATGACATCTGAAATCGGAAGGAAAACCGCCTGGCGTTTTAATCGTCGCGCAAAGGGGTTTAAATATCAAGTCTCCGCAGCAACAGGTTCCTGTTATTTTGCCAGTTTACTGTCTTGTTTGTATACATGCTCACCGTTCTCTGGCTCACTGAATGTAGTTTAATCCAGTCCAGTGCCTACAACAAATTCTGCCCTTATCATTATTCATACAGTCATTTATTCATTATCTGTACCGCAGGTCCTGCACTCAGAGCCGCGGCCGAGGCAGAGTTTGCCAGTGGATCACTGGGTCAGTTCTAGAGACAAACAACAATTCATTCTCTCGCTCACACATCTGGGCAAGTTAGGGGGTGCAGGATCCTCTCCCAGTGTGCGAGAGGCAGGGTTCACCCCGGACGGGTCGCAAGTCGATTGCTAACTCCACAAAGGTAGGCCCCCCCGGGGGAGGAAAGCGAGCCATGGCGCTGTGAGGCGGAAGCACTAACCGCCCTTATCACGATGATGATGCTTCGTCCAGCCAGCTTTGATTCTATGGTATTAATCCAACAGTACATTTTTTTAATCTTTTATTGAGGTTGCATTTTGCTGTGCTGTTCAACTGGGCTGCGTTACACAATAAGAATAGTTAGCAACCTGACAACCTGAGGAACCTCCCCCCACCCTACCATCTAAGCTTTATTTCAATCTGCAGATCAATCTGGCCCCCATTAAACCACGTCTGATTTCCAATCACAGCTGGTTATCTACATCTGGGACGTGTGGAATACAAGCAGCAGCCCAGAGCTGCTACGCAACGGAAATTGACACTGTTGAAGTGAATTCAAAACCTGGATGGGTTATATATTCTAAATGATGAAGAAAGGAAGGGAAGGGAAGGGAAGGGAAGGGAAGGGAAGGGAAGGGAAGGGAAGGGAAGGGAAGGGAAGGGAAGAGAAGAGAAGAGAAGAGAAGAGAAGAGAAGAGAAGAGAAGAGAAGAGAAGAGAAGAGAAGAGAAGAGAAGAGAAGCGAAGCGAAGCGAAGAGAAGAGAAGAGAAGAGAAGAGAAGAGAAGAGAAGAGAAGAGAAGAGGGGAAGGAGAAGGTGTAGGATAGTTCAAGGCATCATCTGGGGGAGGCAACTGATCCAGCCTTTGTTAGTGTGAGTCTTTCCTGACCCGTGTTTTGCAACTACTTGGCCTCGACAAAAAATTACATTGAGACCAAATTGTAAATCGTGATGTCTTCAAATCAACTGAAGCAACGCAGGGTGGCCTTAATCCAGCCATGCTATTGATTATTTTAAGAGGCAAGAAGCGCTTTCTTTCTTGTCACATTCAGTTATCAATACATAACAACCACTGCCTTCAGGCCAACGCGGATGAACTACGGACAGCGTGCAGCCACTGAGCAGCACCTGTGGAGCCATTATGGGATTCAGTTTCTTGTTCAACAACACTTTGCGCTTGGGAATGGAACCAGGAAGAGAACACCATCTGAAACCTGCGAAAAAAAATCTTATCTTATCTTATCTTAGCTGATCTTATTTTATCTTACGTCGAGATTCCAGTGCTTCGGTCTGCAGGGGCGGGTCCTGGAGTTCACTTCTCTCTTGCTAGCTGAGGCCAGATGCTGCAGAGCAGCCGGAGCTCCCAGCCATCGCACCCAGGCCCTGAAGCAGACAGGAGCTGCGGTGAAGACTTCCAGGGAGGAAGAACCACAGACTTTATAAAACAGTGGTGTTTGAAACACCCACGGGTAACTGGTCTCATCTTTTCCGACTGAGCTGCTTTGATGGTCGACGTCTGTTGTGCTTTTAATTCTTGAAACTTCATCAGTAGCTGAAAATTGCTCAAAAAAAGAGACGTTTTGTTTATTTGAAATGCAGATTAAATCCTCCTCACGTGACCGATTGCAATTTTCAAATAATCACGAATACTTAATCGGCCTTTGTTATGTTTTCTCCGTGTGCTAATTAATCAGAAACAAAGTGAAAAAGCTTTTGAAAATGTGTCATAAAAACATTTTCATAACCAGCCATCGTGGAAATTGAAATAAATAGTGGAATTGCAGGGTGAAAAATTGAGTTGGTGCCTTTCAGATGGGAAAATGATATTTGGCCTCAACGACGCGCTGATGGTAGATTTGTAACCTGGTTCAGAGCCACACCCTCAAAGCACTCTCTGATGTAAAGTCGCTGCCCTGCAGCGTTTTCCAGTTGCACAGCTGCCTCCATTAACATATATGTTAATTTTCACCTGTCCTCCACTGAGTATTACCAACGTCAACTTGGTGGTTAACACATACTTTGCCATGTTGTCCATCCCATAATGCAGGTGCATTCTTGCAACAAGGTCAATTCCAAAATTACCAACATGAACCTGCAGGCAGATGCAGGACGTGGAGCCCAGCCCTCCAGGTCCTGCATCTCCACCATATGATTTTTCTGCCTGGGCAAATGTGGGACAGGCAAATGTCAAACTCCCATCTGAGTTTGACATTTGAAAAAGTGAAAAATAGATAAATTGGCGAGATTGGATTTTTTTTTATTTTAAGCTCTCCGCAGAATTTCAGTCCATAATCACACACAAAGTCGATTCCGGAAATGATCGGCACAGGAGACAGGGTGAGGGAGTGGAAACTCCGCCGCCCGCTGATCTTTTCTGATGTCAGCCAGGTAACAGGCGGACGGCGGTCTGCAGGAATACGAGGTTGCCACGTAATGACTTCTATGTTAACAGGGTTTCAGAGCCGAGTCACATGTAGATTTAATGTATTCCTCTGCCATTTTTTGCCCCTGGTTGAATCTTTGTGACGACGTAATGAGATCCTAAAGATTTAATGTACTGTAGGTGTTAATAGAAAGCGTGAAATTGCGTCATGGACACCGGACGGTACAAGTAACCCAATTAGGATTTTTTTTTTCCCCACCAAAGAAAACTTGGCAAAGGAGGATTCAAATCACTCAAGCCCACTGGTCTGTTTGTCCTTTGCCACACTTTTAATTGCTGCCTTTTTTATTCTTTTTTTGTTGGAATCCCCACACTCGCCGTATCCCGGCCTCTAATTTCCACCATGCCTATTTACACCTCATCCCTCCTGCTCCCTGACAGGAGCTGTTCATGGTAAATAGCGAGGCGTCAACTCCCCTGCTATTTCGTCCAACATTTCTTTGTCATAATTATATGTATCAATTTCTGGGGCAGACAAATAACTACAAGGCACTTCTCGCGTTTCAAAAGCAAAAAAAAAAAAAACTGACACGACGTGCCTACAGCATGCTGCTGAATTCTGAGGTCACACATTACGGACGGACTGGAATAAAACTTGTAAATATATGCAAGTATGACGGCGACGGAATAAGGATATATTTTCTATGCATAATTGCGTTTTGGTTGTGACTGCTCCCGCAGTTATTTCACATTAGGATAATCAACCTGTTGCATTATTTATCTCTTGGTGTTTGGAGTAGGCTGGATGCAAGGCGGCAAAATGGAAACCATGACAACTTGCCAAACCGTAAACATCACACTCGCTTTACTCGAGCAGCATTGTGAACAACCAGCACAGCGGGGTGACCTTCATTTTGACAGACGCGAATGTGATCCCTCTAGTTTGTCTCGTGTTGACTGACATATGTCGCCCATGAGAATATATCACAAGCCATCATTCCACCGCATTGACTGTCACCGCTGTGCATCACACATGCGGAGTATAGGCAGCAAACACCCACACACACACACACACACACACATGCAGTTCAAGCTCATTTCACTGCAGAGCCGACACCCATGTGAGGTGCAGCTGCCGCTGTGCAGGCGAGCAGCGGCAGGATGGATGGCCACTCCTTCGCTTTCGCTCCACTAGAAGGAGGGATTGATTATGCCTGCATCAATCGCTGCATAGTTAGCCGTGGTAGATGTCTGATTAGGCGATATGATAGGGAGGAGCTGGTCCTTACAGGGTTCGAGAGGGCAGGGCGGATGAGGCGGGTGCGCGTGGCAAGGCCAGACAGCTGTAGGTCGGCAGTGTGCATCGTGTTTCTCCATCTCGGCGGATGGATTTTTTCTAACTGAGCAGGAATCAAGCACAGATGATTAGACAGTTCTGATTTGCAGCTCTTTCATTGGTTGACTAAACATTGAGTTTTCAACAGCAAATCTGCAATGTATTCCAAAAAATATTGAAATGTTATTGATTTGTCCACAGAATAAAAGTAATTTCTCAGTGAGACATTTAATGAACATGTAACGCTTATTTGCAGTAAAACATTGTCTATTTGATGCATCACTTAATTTCTCATTCAGAAGCCACTGATATTCATTTGAAAATGACAAAAACTTTTCATCCATTTTTGTAAGTGATTTTTTTTTTTCTTAATTGTTTGGCTATTTTTGTATAAAAGTAAATCTTTTTTGCCAAAGGAAAAAAGGAATTTGATTTCATCCTACTGAGGAATGACCTCTGACTAAATAATATACATTCCTGTTATGGCCACTAGGTGGCTCAGTGAGCTCCGAGGGTAAATGCCAATGGCCAAAAGAATCGTTGTTCCATTGTTACCACATAAATTACAAGCACCCCCTGTTTCGAAGGTGCTCGGTATTGTCCACACACTCGCACACGCCCGCTCACAAAGAAGAAAAAAAAAACATAGGTGTGCACCAGCCCAATCCCCCCCCCCCCTTGAGGTCCAGCGTGACGAAGGTTGCTTCAGCACAAGGCAGGTTTCAGAGCAGGAGGTGTGTGCTTCACACGCAGGGAATTTTTCAGGGCCGGGCTCAAAACATATAGAAGGTACCAAAGCAAAGTTTCTCCCCATTTTTTGAAAAGAAGTGTTGGGGCGGCCTTGGCTCGGTTGGTAGAGATAAGATGAGATAAGATGAGAGGTTGGTGGTTCAATTCCCGGTAAATCAGTGATTGTGATCTTGTGTAAAGTGATCTGAAACCACAAGTTGTGGGAGAGCTGTATAAATCGAGACCATTGAAGTGTTCGCGGCAATCTCGAGTTAATCTCATTTAACCTTTTTTTTATCGATGAAATACCTGAAAAACCCAAGAGTGTTTTTTTTTATTTCAGGCCAGTTTGTTAATATATCTATTGTTATCCTTGAAAAGGCATAATATTCAATAAACTCGTTCATCGTTCCAGGGTCCCCGGAGCCAGGAAGGACCTGCCCAGGGAATCAATCACCCAACATCAATGTCATCAATAATTTATCAAGGCATTTTAGACTTTTAGATGGTTTTAATCATTTAAAACTCTTTCAGCACATTTAAACAATGCTCATTTTCCTGCTCGGCATCATCTTTAGGATGTTGTCATGGTTACAGTGAGTCACATCGAAGATGAGTTTCCAGTGTTTTGCTGCGATGGCCAATAAAGTTTTCTGAATCTGAAACTAAAAATCCTGTTTGTCAAATAACAAATACTGATGAATTTCTTATTATCCTGATATTTGAGGTACTTCAGCACGGCACAGCATGAGGCCACGTTTCGTAACGTCCCGTAAACAAGTTGTTGTTACTCGATGTGTCAGGTTTCGGAAGTGTGGCTTCGGGTCAGTTTGTTCAGTTGTTGTATTTTTTTTGTTTTAGCCCTCTTGGTTATCCCACGCCTCGATCGATAGCGGCTCCTTACGATGGCTTCTGTGAGCAAGGACACGCTCCGAGTTTTCTCTCGGCTGCCAGCAGCCGGTGCGGAGCGTAAGCCGGAGGCTAATTGTCCCCCGTGTCCTTCGCTTGCACTTGACCACTCCGCCGTGTTGTTTTCCCCTACGCCAGCCGGTGTGACAACAGCCTAGATGTTCTCTGCACGACAACAAACGGCATCAGTAGTGCTCGCCAAGTGTGTGTGTGTGTCGGACTAATCTTTATGAATTTATCAAAACGGGGCCGGCGGGCTCACTTTTTTTTCCACTGAAGTTGTATTTGCATTGGACCGGGGCCTTCATGTCAGCCGGCACCACTCAGACCGACTTCATTCCAATTCAGTTCCATTTCAGCCAAGGCCGTACCGTACGATTCATGTCTGTTTTATATTCATCAAATCATTCAGAACCCCCCCCCCCAGAAGAGAAG
>CAAKHD010005737.1:288804-305069 GCA_901007705.1 Fistularia tabacaria
ACTTATATCTATTTTGGAGAAACACATAGAACAAAATTTATAAATGACAATCCACAAGACTCAGTTTGTGGAGGTGCATCGACGTGTGTGTGTGTGTGTGTGTGTGTGTGTGTGTGTGTGTGTGTGTGTGTGTGTGTGTGTGTGAAAGAATCACAAACGTGTGGGAGGGATGGTAGTTTTGTTTGTGCATTCAGATTGCGTCAGTGTGCAAGGCTGAGGATACAGAAAACACACATCCCTCTTTTGGAGCTGTTCACATGTGGACATGTGTGTGTTATTCCTGTCTAATAGCTCGGTGGCCTGGGGATTTATAGTCATGTGCTACTGTCTATGTAGCCCATCCCTTCACGGATCAATGCATTAAAACCTGCTGCTTTGAATACCAAACAAGGCTCAGGCTTGCACCTCTGGCGCTGTCGCGCTGACCAGATTGCACGTGGTCACTCTCGTCACTGCACACCATTCACCTCCAACATTAAAAAAAAAAGAAAGGAAAAAAAAAAGGACTGTTTTTCTTTCCCCGGAGCAGCCCAAGATCGACTGCGGTGCTCCAACAGCAGCCCCAGCCGTTCTCTCTCGGCGCAGCATGCAGCCCGCTGCCGCCGCCGCCGCCGCCACCGTCACTCGCCTGGCAAAGGAGCGTTTCCCCCCACACTCCCACATGCAAAATTTATGACTGCAGCGAAAACACAAAAGAGAGAGAGAGAGAGAGAGAGAGAGAGGAAAGAGGAGAGGAGAGAGGGATCCAGTTCTGTCTCAAGGAGTAGATATAGGTTTTCAAATCCCACAGCCCTGTACCCCAAGACAATGTTCAGCTGTGTGACGGAGGCAGAAAAAGTGAGGGAAGCGAGAGGGGAGGAAAGATTAAAGTGTTCCTGTCTAGCATGTGTCTATTTTCATCCTGCTCTACAGAGTATAAGAGCGTCTTTCTTATTACAGTGAGAAAAAGGAGCAGACTCCCAAGCACAACTGGGCTGTCTCTTGTCTTCCCATTTACCCAAGAGAAGGCTCTCAGACTGTACCTGCAACCGGGTACAGGTAGCGGCTGCGCCTGTTGTTCCGGAGTTATAAAAGCGGCACTCTCCTCCAGAGCCGTCTACCTTCTGCGAGGTTGCATAGAAATGGTTAAAATCTGAATGCGAATGACACGTCGCCGTCGCTGTGTCGTTTGTGTCTCGAGCCCAGATCGGAAAGCGCAACGCGTTCCGGCCGTTGCGGTTTAATTGCAGCCGGCTTGTTGCTTCTTTCGAAATGAGATTTCGCATAAATCACAGCTGCGGGATTGACAGTAAAACAACTATACGAGTCGAGCGTCTAATTCTTTGTCAGGAACAAACACCGAGGTAACTTCTGACCCGATGCTGAAAGGCGGAGTTATGTTGCGGAATCGGTTTCCAAAACCGAATCCCTGTGTGGAAAGAACTGATCAGATACAATATGTATGAACTGAATCAAAGCAATCTAAGTCAAATCACAAAAAGTTACAGGTTAAAACCAATCTGATATCCGACCGAGCCGAGCCACGGAGCTAGCGTAGCATTGAAAGAGTTATTACCTGTCCCGGAAAAACTTGAAAAAATTCAAGATTCAAGACTCAAAGTGTTTGTTGTTCTACGTACAGTCAGGAAAACGTGTTACAATGAACACTTCGGATCCATCACAGGGCCACAGAAAGAAGAAGCACAGCTGTTCGCTCACTCATTCACCTGTCTGGGCAATTCAGGGTCTCCAATGAACCTCCTGTTTTCGGACTGTGAGAGAAAAGTGGGGCGAATATGCAAACTCTACACAGAAAGGTCCCCTGTCGGAATCGGACAAGAGACCTCTGTGCTGTGAGCTGGAACCGCGTGTCGTCCGAGACTTGAACAATATCAGCCAAGAGGAGGAGGATGAAGGCAGCGAGGAGCTAATTTTTTGCAAAAACTATCTCTCTCCAGTCCACACAAAGCCTTGTTGTAGTTCTTCACCGACAGCCTACTTATTCAAATTGTATTTATTCATTTATTTTACAACACTTTATTAACCCCTTGCAGGAAATTCCTCTCTGCATTTAATTCATCATGGATGATCCATGAACAGTTGGCAGCCGCTTAGCAGCGGGAGAAATTAGGGGTTCAGTGGCTTGCTAAAAAACATTTGGACAGGCTAGAATAGAAGGAGCGCAGGGATCAAACCGGGAATGTTCGGTTGGAACAGGGTGACCCCTCAAACCCCCCCGAGTCACATCGCCCCTTTTTTTATCTTTTAAACTTCATCAATCCCTCGCAAGAAATATACATGTCATGATAGCATTTAAATGACATCTACCTTCGCATCATCATAATTCTTAAACCATTTAGTTGGTTGTAATTGCAACAGGTTACTATGTCTTACCGTAACACTGGTTCAAAACAGGATCTTAACTTCTTAATTAAATGTTGCTGTTGATTAATGCAGGGCGCGGAAAAAAAGAAACAGGTTAGTTTAGTGCGACGAAAGACCAACACTGTTAATGTCCGAACGGAGAGTAATCATAGAGTGGCAGCCTCTAAAATTGGAATAAATACAAACAAAAAGGAGAGCCATGTTACCTGGAGTGCACGGCGTCTGCGGTCTTTCTTTCCAAACAATGACTCCACAAGGTAATTATGCTGATCAGCAAATTACACCATTAAAAAAGCACAGAATTAAAAAAAAGAAAGCGTTTAATCAACGGGGAACGGCAGAGAGTATACAGTGCATTCATTTCTGAAACTCTTGAAAGCTTTTGCAGGCGGGGCCAGCACCGGATTCGCTTCATTAAATGCCTGACCTAAATCAAAAGTGGCATTGAGTCTTCCATCCATGCCGCGCGCTTGGGTTTCATCGTTTGCTGCACGTGTAAGAAACTCGCTTGCCTTAATGGCACATTTCAAAAACACATATCAGAAAACCGTCAAGGAAGAGACGGCGGCCTCCCAACTAAGCGAATAAAGAAATAATTCAGGTATCTACGTGGGAACAAACAACCTGCTCCCGCCTTCCCTGGCCATTTGGAAACAGTTGAATAATTGCTGGTTTATAAGCTGGATAAAAAGATATCAATGTCATTTCATTTACAGTCTGATGACTGAGTCATTTCATGTTAACCAGGTCGATCAATACTAATCCATATACAGCACATTTTGTACAAATAAATATACATGACGTGCTGAAAGTATCAGGCACCTGTACTTGCGTGAAATCAAACCTTTACCACGATTCTCATCCTTTTCAAAGTTTTGACCAAAGTATTTTATGCTATTATTATCTTTATTGACCCCGCCCCCCATCATTTGTATTCATATTACATTATTTTAGAATATTTTCAGACAAATTATCTGGCATTTTTTTCTTAAGCATCCATTCGTTCCAGAGCAACCAATGTCTTCCTCTTCCTCTCCTGTCAAAGGGATAGTATTTCCAGAGTTGCGGGGGGGGGGTATGGAGGAAAAGTGGGGGCTTTTTAAGATTGCCGTGATGAGTAAACAAATCACATTCTCACATCACCGGAAAGGGGGTCAGAATCAATCAGCCACATCGTGGCCTTTGACATTCATTAAACGTCGGGGGGTATTTATATGCACCCCGGCACAAAATAACAGGCCGCAGATGACAAAATATGATGACAATTAGACAGGCCGTGGCACAAGCCCCCCCACCCACCCACCCATCCCCAATCCTCACATCTGCATGGATGACTGGCTGAACCACAACGATGGTGGGGGAATAGAAATGAAAGAATGTATGCCGGGAGAGGAAATGAGGAGAGTGAGTGCAGGGGTGTGGGTGTGGGTGTGGGTGTGGGTGTTAGGGGGCTGGGAGGGGTGGGAGCAGCAGGAGGAATCATCATGTTGATGTGGTCATTTACCAGAAAGCATCATTCAGCCCACACGGACCCAAATGCCATCGTCTAAATCCAGCCTTAATTAGGCCGGTGCTGAGCGGAGAGGACAGGAGGCTGAGGGGACTAACAATATTAGTTGTTTACAATAACATCAACAGCCTTGTTATGGTGGATGTGTGACAGGGTGATAAGGTCACACATGGGACTCTATTATAGCAGAGTAGATGAAACTTTATCTGTAAAATTGATCCCACTACTCTTCAGCTTGTCTGTATTACACATTTTCCCACAGAGACGGGCGCGGAGGTAGTAAACCTTATTTAAAATCCGGTCCGCTTGCGCATCAATAATGCATTGCTTATTGGAAAGCAAGCACATGTAAGTGATTAATTATAGCGGGGGGATCTCAGAAGCTAAGTTGAGAAAAGGATGGTAAGAAAAAAATAAAATAAAATAAAAAAGCGGTGAGCTATCGCACATAATTCATTATGTATATCTTCAGCTTGACATGTCACAGCGAGTGCAGACATTTATTGCAAAGAGATTAAAAGATCCCTCCGCTAGCTGGCATGTTGTGCACAACGTATGTGTTGGAAATAATGACTTGTGTCCAGGATATTGGACTGGATTCATATTCTGCTTTGCACAAACAAACCTCACAAAGGCACTTTAGAAGGTGTCGGAGATGACAGTATCTCACGGGCGGGTCCAGGATCTCCTTTGTCTCCCGTTGTTGTTGGTACACCGTTTCAAACACCTATCAACCTAATTTGTGCCAGTTTTTTTTTTTTCTTTCTGCTCTTTATTTTACTTCACCGAAAAGGGGCTCCGATTGGTCACTGACACGGGTTACAAATTCCAGGGTCAGCGCCGAAATGACAGAATGAGTCTGATAGCGGCAATCTGTTCAATCAACCTCTCCTGACACCCTCTCTGTAGCTTCTGCTCGGGTGGTGATTCAGTCATTGTACTCCTCAGAGCGGGGAGATATAGGTCAAACGGACCGATGTCTGATGTATCATTTGAAGGAATGCAGCACGGACGAGTTTAGAAAATCAAATGCGGGGGGGGGGGGCTATTCAGCCTCAGAAATTAAAGGTACAAGGTCGATGCTTCTACTGAGGCTTTTAATGGTAATTTCCAGAAGGCTGTAATTGTAAATCCAACTTTAAAGTTGCTACAGCGGAAGTGAATGTTAACAATTGACCGAACAACCTCTCGTATGTTGCCCAGAGCGGCGAACCCACAGGGATTTCACCCAGCTCCGCCGCTCCTCACTGCTGTATCGAGCACCACCCCCCCCGCACCCCTTCCACCCACCAACCCTTCTTTTTCAATGCTGTGTACTGATTTTCTGGTTCATAGCAGTTTTGGTTCATTCTCAGCATTCTCAACAGCATCCAAAGCAGACAGCTGCTTTCAGCCAACAGGCTCAGATAAATCCACCCCAGGATACTCGCCCGGCCCCGAATGGTAGACAGGGCGAGATAGTGACCAGCCTGCGAATGAAGGAGGCCATTTTCCCCTTAACATCTCAAGACCCTACATAAAACTACAATTCACTTATTTTTCTAACATTTAAATGATTTTTATCAGACTTCTTTTTTTCAAAATACCGAGAATTTAGTTTTATTTTCTGCCGATATTTTTTTCAGTACAACGTTTCGTACCTATGTTCATGTTTTGTTTAATCTCTCTTTAACTATGTTTTCTGTCTGTCCTGCATTTGCATCGAGAATTCATCCAATTCAGATGACGGTGCTGTATCACAGTATTTGTTCGCCTACCGTGGAAGCAGAATCGATTTAGACTGTCACCAGTTCCACACCGTGTGTCACCATAAATATTTATGCATGCGATGTCGGTATTCAGTACATTTCCGTTCCAAATACTAGCAGCAGCATTTTATTTCAAACAATAATGCATCATAAAATTCTATTAAAAGCGGCAGGGTGGCGCAGTGCTTAGCGCTCCCGTCTCACAGCAAGAGAGTCCCTGGCCTTTTCAGTCCAAAACCATGCAGTCGGTTCACGTGTGAATGAGAGTGAATGACAAATATTTCTTTCTTTCACAGTGAATGGCTGCATGTCTTCATATGAGGTGTTAAATAGAGAGTGAATGGTTGTATGTCTATGTATGGCATATGAATGGTTGCTTGTCTCCATATGACCTGTGAATGAGAGAGTCAGTGGTTGTTTGCCTCTGTGTGTTGCCCTGTGATTGGGTGGCGAGCGGTCTAAGGTGAACCCTGCCTCAGCTGGGATAGCCTCTGGCCCTTCCATAACCCTGACTCCAGGATAAGCAATCCAAATAATGAATGAATGAATGAATGAATGAATGAATGAATGAACATTCTATTAGCTCTGCCGTTCACCCTTCCCGAGAGGTTGAATCCCTCACAGCATACATTCCACTCTCAGAAGTCTTACACGCACTTGCCGTAGAAAGTTGCATCCTCTTCGGATTTTTTTTTTCCTATGTTCTGCCCAGCAATTATTACAACCACCCAGCCAGCTAAAGAGTCTCGGGGACCTCTTGGAAATGTAATTTCCAAGAGACGCCCCCCAGAGTCCTGGCTTGGTTGTGGGAATAGGTAAACACACCAGAGGCGCTGAGGCCCCGAGGCCCTGCAGTGCCTGAGAGAAAGGGTAAGTGAGTGTGGATAACACCGCTATCAAACAATGAGGCGGCGCAGGGGGCGAGAATGGGATTTAAAGTCATTACAGCTCCAGAGAGCTGGACCGACATGTTATAGTTGTCTACTTATCACTGGGAAAATTGTGGCTTTTCTAAAGGAGGGTTTGGAAATGTCATCCAGTGAAATCAACTTGGTTTCAGTACATGCAGCGTTAACCGTGATCCCGTCGTATATGAGGTGTGCGTCTCGGAACCGAGTGGAACTTGAATTAGATTCGGTTGGTATTCAGAGCGACCCGGAGAGTCATATGAAAAAGGCAATGTTTGGATTTGGTTTTGCCACAAGGCTTTTCTCAAAGCCTTTTTATCAGAGATACAGATGAAAAGAAGCCAATTAAAAGGTGTTTTGGGAAGTACATTGAAAGGCGACGGCGCCTTGGCGAATGGGGGACATGACTGGAAAGAAGGAGGTCTGCTATTATGCAAATGAATGCAATGACAACACTGAAATAAACACTCCATTTTGTATTTATTTCTTATCGGTACGAATCTTAAAGCTGCTTTTCATGAGGTAGTTTCTTTGTGCACTCTAAGCCTCTGCATTACTGGCCATGTTAAACTCATCTAACCATCAGTTGGTATTTCCTAACGGGTGTAGCTCCCGTCCTGTCAGTCACTTCGGACATGGTGATCAGTCTTTTGCAATTTTTTTTTTTCCGTAACAGTTTCTGAGCTGTCTTACTGATTAGACAAAGGCCACAGTGGACAAGGAGGGAGATGAGTAATTTTCTTTTTTTTTCCTATGAAGTAATCAGTATGTGAAATGCACATTAGCCTTTAATATTAGCGTTGAAATGTCAATAACAAACAGTTCTAAAGGCCATTCAGAATTGATTACTTTTACGTTGAGAGGTTCATTTTATTCCAGGAACATTAATGAATACAGTCACAGAAGAATAGGAAAGTGGTTTTAATGGGAGTATTTAACTCTCCGTTCTCACATGGCTCTGTGTAGCTTTGTAATGCAGTGTTTGATAATAACATTTATCGCTAGTTAGTTCAGTTAAAAGAACAAGTTTATCTGTGTTTATACCAGTGTAAAAAGACCAATATGAAGCACTTGGGAAGTGAAAATGAAAGAGATGCTCGGTCTACTAAAATCACTCTGATGAATTTAAAAGCCAAGGAATTTGAAAAAAGCTCCATAAACCCACACAGGAAGAGGCTATTTGGGATAGCACACTGTTGTAACAGCCACCATATTGCCGTGACGCCGAGTTTGTTTACATACAAAGCTCGCGAATTGCCGCCCCAGTTTGAGAATCAATTTGCCATTTTATCGCCGCCCCCAAATGAGCCGTGACATGTAAACACAACGCCGCCGCTCATTTTGTTGGGCTGTTGCGCCGTGTCTGTCTGTCAATGTGACACAGATAATAAGATGCTGTGACGACTTTTGCCGTCAGCTTCCTGGGTGTACTTCTGTCCAAAGAGTCAGGCACGGTATCAGCATGATATTCTCAACTTGGGTCCGTGGGGGCTCCGAATGCAGCATCAACAGGACAGGTGAACCGGTCCACTGAGGCGTAGAAGTTATTTCTCCCTGAAACTATCACATTTACTTTCAAAGGCATTTTCAGGAAAAACCCTGCAAAAAAGAAAAAAACAACAGCAAAGGAGATTTCCGTCACGACTTGTCTGAAGTTCCTTCTTGGATTTAAACAAGTTAATGCAGATTGTGCCCTTTTCCCAACCGAGACAAAAGCAATACATTACAAGAAGTTCGAGTGTCTTTTTTCGAGCGGGGGTGAGGCATAGCTTTTAAGAGGTTCATTATTCCCCCAACTTTCAAGACAGAGAATGACGGACGGACTGACAGCGCCTATTTTAATTCCCCACATCACCGATATCCGCTGCTGTACTGTGCTGCTTGAGGAGCGCTGAGATTTTAAGGCACTCGAAAGGAATTTCCCCCAAAATCTTTTCTTTTACGGAACATGAAACAACTTTTATTTGATTTGTTCCGTTTTGCGGATCGCCAAAACGATGCAGCTAAATGAAATTAGCTGAAACAGTGAGAAAAAAATACTTTTTCAATGTTGCCTTTATCCAGGGGGTGCAATTCAGACGTGCTCTTCATGGAAAATGCCATGAAGCAATTGGGTTGTAATCCGGCACCATATTTTAGCGTGTGGTGGGAAGACTGGCCGGTGGAACCCCAGAATCTTTTGCAGCTACGAAGACCTTTGGGAGCCTTTCATGGCTCCGGGTTAGAGAACTCCGTCATGTGAATAATTGTTCAATGTTGTTGTTGTTGTGTTACACTAAGCTGCAACTTTACTTGTCAATATGCGGGGTGCACCTTTTGCGTAAATGTTGTCATCGGGAAATGTCCCCTTTGGGTTTCGCCCGTTCACCGGTTGATCAGTTAAACCCCCATTCTAAAGAGCATTATTATTATTCCGTTTGTCATTTTGCAAAACCCCAGCTTGTCCCAATGCACTGTATATAAATAAATATGACCTTTAGATGCAACTGATGTTGCTCAAACAGATGTGCTTATGCTAATGATACACAAAAATACTGCTAAAGTGCTAAGTCGGGATTTTTTGGCTTTAGCCTGAGCAGGCAAATTTTGCTTTTGGACTGCATATGCACAATGAGTAAACAACGAAAAAAAAAAAAAAACACAGCTCATCATTTCCAGCTTATAATTGTCCATCAAATTTTGCTTTTGGACTGCATATGCACAATGAGTAAACAATGAAAAAAAAAAAAAAAACACAACTCATCATTTCCAGCTCATAATCTGTCTCATCAGTTAAAAGGAGCGCTGTCTGACCATCATAGGCCATCTCATAACTGAAAGGTCACTGGCTCGACCTTCTATTCCTCTGCAGACACATGATCCTATTTGCACTCGGCAGACATTTGTGATTGATTTGTTGCAAAAAAATATAGATATGAATATTAGAAAAACAAACAACAACCACAACTCAATTTCCAGCTTCACACTTTCGAATAAACTTCAAAGCGGGTCATCTGGGCTACATTTGTTGCCTAGAGTCGTTCTTAGTCAGAGCTAAAGCATTCCTCACACGTTTTAGAGACTAATGCCGCTGTAATATCATCTAAAGAGAGTTATTTACTGACTGTCATTAAAAAAAAGATTGGAATTTATATGTCTCCCATAACAACATCAAGATATAAAAATGAATAAAAATAAATGCTGCTTTATAAATGCCAGGATTGTAAATGTGTAATTTAAACAGTTATGGCTTATCAATAAGAACAATTCTCAACAACACAAACACAAGCACACACAAAGGCACCCATTAATACAAAGCATTCAGGTTTCAAAGCAAGTTTACCTTCAGAATATTTAATGATTTAACCAACATATGTCTAACTGCACATTAACAGCTGGAATAACATATCAGGTTTGAAACAACGTCAGAAGTTAACGTCTAGTCTGTCTTTTTAGTTTCTATGTTAGAATCTTCAGTGACCACGTCTTTTGATGTATTCAAATTTTTTTTTTTATGAAACATTTCCTTTATATAACTCTTCACCTCATTCTCGATATCCGCCTTCCTCAAGCGAAATGCCAGGCTTATACCTTGAGATTTTTTAGTCGCGGACTTAAAAATGGAAGTCAGAAGGAAATCTTAAGAGTCTTAGCGAAGTCTTAGTGCTCTCCCGTCTCCTGCAAGTTCTAGTCTTACGCCGTTGTAGCTCAGTCTCTGCTTAGTCTTGGGGCTTATGACAAAATTAAAAATTGTTTGATATTAGCGCAAGTCTTTGTGATGGGTCACTGTAAGGACTGAATCAACAAGCGAGATATGAACTCCTGGTAGACAACCAATCGCCAGAGCGGTGTTGGTGGCAGAGACGGAGATCAAAAGACAAATGTATCAAGATATTATATAATATATATATAATACATATATATATTATATATTATTATATCAAGATATTATATAAGATAATACTTTATTAATCTCCATAGTGGGAATTTGTTGATTTATGACAGAAATTCATCAGTATGTACTTTTAATTTACACTAGATCTTAAAGTGGAATCATTTAATAAGAAGAGTGCATTCATCCATTCATTCCTTCATTCTCGATGTCACTTATCCAGCAGTCAGGGTTGAGGGGAGCTGGAGCCTATCCCAGCTGTCATTAGGCAAGGGTGCACCAGTCAATCACACGGCCACATATAGAGACACACAACCATCCATTCTCTCACATATAAAAAGTCACACAAAAAACTCAAATAGAGAAATAACTCCATTCAGCCTCCCATCCTGCATGTTTTTGAACTGAAACCCACGCATACATGGGGAGAACATGTAAACTCCTCACAGAACGGCCGTCTGTCGGAATCAAAACCGGGGACCTGCTGTGAACCACTAACCACTGCGCCACCATGACGCCCGTGAATGAATGCATATTCTATATTTCTGTATACATTGAAAATCTCCCAGCCAATTCTTTCATCACTCTCATTCACTGGAAATATTTCAAAGAATCAATTACGGATACAACCATTTCAGTATTTCTCTTTGTTCCGATCACGTGTTATCATCATGTCGGGAATTTTTGCGGCCCAGGAAAACATCAACGGTGAGAAAAGTCAGGAGGGAAGTGTGATCAGTTATAATAAGGAAAACGTTGAATAGAGAATGTGAGTTGATCCTATGAGACACCCCCTCCTCTCAGGAATGATATCATTATATTATATTCTATTATGGTGTGCTAATAACCAACCAGAGGTACTAATGTGACAGCGGGTTTGTCTTGCGTGTGTTTGTGCACTTGTGTGTGCACTCGTGTGTGCGCTGCATCATGCGCCGCGTGTGCAAACCTCTCAAATCTTTATTTTATGTATCTATTTCATTCTCTGCAGCTGCTGTTGAGATAAAAGTCCCCTCCGAATGCCCGCGACTGATTTGATGATTTTTATTCAGCAGTTACAGCGCGACTTATTACATTTTCACTTACCTGATATTGTTTCTTCCACCGGGGGGATTGAAGAAAGTGTTTTTATTTATTACGAAATTGAACTTATTTGGGTTTTTTATTTGATATTTATTTTTGCAAGGTTATAAACCAATTGTGCGTCAGGGCTTCCGGCTCAATATCTGGCTTCCTGGCGCTCCCTTTGGTTGCAGAGAACGAAATGAGCTACACGCTATTCTGTTCATTCATTGTGCGTGACTTTTGTGTTTGCGGCTGATTTATAAAATATCAACAACCAAAATGCCAAAAAAGACTGATACCACGGGAGGCATGCCCGCGTCCCCGCCTCGCTCCCCCCACCCATCATAACTCCTCCGGTGAGCCTGCCTTCTCCTCACTGCTCTCTCCTCCAGATGCATTAAAGGATTTAGGAGGTCTATCATGATAACGACCTAATATCGATTTCCGGGTCGCGGGCAGGAGGGCCCGGCGCACAGGAGACGAGGAGGCTGGAATCGGAGAAAAAACCCATTTGGTTGCTCGCTACTTTTCAACTTCACGCGATCACCTCTCCGCCTGCCCTCATGTAGCCTCATTAACTGTGTATGTATTTTAGTTTGGTCGGGTTGCTCCGACGTAGCGTCCTGTCTCTGCAACGCACTTCCTCAAGCCTTCGGTTGTTTTTTTTAAGCCTTCAGTTGTTTTTTTTTATCGTTGTATGCATTCCTATCCCTCATGGAGTTTCGCATTTTCGGGCCTTTCCTGTTCTCATACGTACTTGAACATGTCGTGCAAAGGACTTCCATTCAACTATTTTCGCGGCACTTTATTTGCATCACATCGCACACGTCATGTTCCGCCATCACAAGTGCCTTTGACCCTTCGAAGTAAAAGCACCGACATACACTACTTTTTTTTATGAATCAGTTGTAGCACGGTTCACACGCCTCAACAGGTGGTTTCCAGCGCTCTCTCAAAACAGCCGGAAGATTAAAAGCAGAAAAAAAATCCCGTCTGTTCTTTGAAGGGTCTTTTCCGGTACGTTTATATACGTTGCTTACGCCATCGGGTCTCCTTTCAATATGCGGTTTGATAAATCTCTCGCCATTTTTCATTGGAAAGCGGCATTGTATGAGGTTAAATAGCCTCCATCCATCTCCCTCTGCTTCCTCCTTGCTCCTCGGAATGATATATGTATTTCTTCTCCGCGGGCACTTGCATTCTTATTGTCAAGTCCTCCCTTTCTTCACTCTTGTGGACAAACTTTGTTCTTCCTCCGCCGCTGCAATCCCTCTCTGTCACCAGACGCCCCCTCGCATGCTCCCTTTATCTCTGTTTCTCCTCATTTTTCTTTATCTACTCGTTGCTCCCCATCTGCCGCGCAGTCCATCTTTTCCTCGTGCTGTTCGGGTTCTCCTACTTAGTACTTTCTTTTTTTTTACCCCTTTATGTATCCGTTTCCCCATGTCTGGTTGCCCGCTTTCCTTTGCGGCCCTGTTTCCTCTCCACCATGACAACAGGCGGGATTTAGCGATTTCACATTTAATCAGTGAGAAGTTTCGTAAATGTTAGAGTTTTGCATTGAATCCTTAATGTATACTATTTAAAATATGATGGAAGTTTGAGTATTTTTTCATATATTTATTGAATTTTTAATATTACAAAACAAATAAAAAAGGACTTAAAAGAAACAAACAAAAATCAAAACAAGACAAAACAAAAAGGGCATATTTAAAGAAATTAATGAATTGCACTGCCTAGGTTCTTACTAGTAATAGTACTGACGCTAATACTCAGTGGTAGAGGAGAATAGCACACGATGAATTTTATTGCTGGACAGAATCAGTGCCATACTGACCAAGATGATCTATAAATGGCTGCCAAATGTCAGAGAATTTATTAAGATTGTCCATCATTGCATATCGAACTCTCTCCATATGCAATAAGCCAGTGAGCTCAGTTAACCAAGTCTTAAATTCAGGTACAGCATCGGGCCTCTAAAGTATTAATATTACTTCTTTGCTATCACCATATCGTATACAAGAGAACTTTTCATGGAGGCCCAGTGGTTCAGATGGGAGGAAGAAAACCCAAACAGTGCGATCTCTGAATCAGGTTCAAACACACAGCCATATGTCACAAACAGAAATTGTACAGTTCCGTGCATGTCTGGAAAAGGTGGGTCGGAGAGCCCACAGCAGATGTTCATCGATCACATCAAGGAGAAACGGTGGAGAGAAGTGTGTGCGGTCTAGTTTTCAAATATTGAAGGCCGTGCACTGCTTTAAATTGAATGAAATTGGTGCCTAGCATTAATAGGACAGGACTGGATCCTGCAAAGGCCCTCCTCCCAAACCTCATCTTCGATCTGTGTACCCAGTTCTCCCTGTCAGTTATTTTTCAAAGTGTATGTAGCATAAAAAGCACCTGTTCCGAATATATATTTACAAAGGTAGAAATAAGATATTTTAGATTCAGGTGGGCCCAACAATAGCTTGCAGATCTCATTTTCGTCTGGGACAAACTGAGAGTTAGGTACATTCAGGCGAACATAATTCCTAATCTGCAAGTACTGGAAGAAATGTGATGTAGGCAGACAGAACTCATCTTTTTACTGACTAAATGAGGCAAATTGCTGGTCAAGACACAAATTTTTCAAGGTGACAATGCCTTTTAATCGCCAACTGTCGAAGGATAAATCTGAAAGCTATGAAGGAAAATGCATAATTGCGATATACAGGGGTTTGAATAGAGCTATCTGAATCTGGTAACCTGCGACTTTTCCTGATTTGCTGCCATATTTTCAAGCTTTTCGGGGCAATAAAATTATTCACCTTGGCAAATTTAGGTACTTAGAAAAAGAGGAGTGCTGGAAGAGAACTGCTATCAACATCACCCTTTTCAATGGCAACCCAGGGGGGGGTCTCAGTAACTACCTCCTTGCTATAACCTTCCTGCCACTAGACAAGAGCTCTTGCATTTGCTTCCCAGTAATTATGCAGGAAGTGCGGTAATCCCAGTCCACCTTTCTCTCTCGGTTTACATAAGTGAGTTTTTGATATTCTGTTGGCTTTAAATCCCCAGGTAAAAGACATAATTATTGGAATAATTTAAAAAAAGACCTTGTAAAAAGATGGGCAGATTCTGAAAGAGGTACGAGAAACAGGAGGGATCCTCCACTTTCCAATGTCCCCCTTCAACTTTTCACTCTCTGAAGGAAATTCATCTTGAAGATGAGTTTAGGATCCTTTGGCAGAGCAAACTCCAAGATACTTCCATTTATCTGTGATTTTGAAAGAAAGATCACGTAAGAATTCGGTCCGAAGATCTGCACCCGGCGACATCAATTCACTCGTCTTCCAGTTAACTGAATATCCCGAGATCGAGAGCCTAATGACCTTATAGCATCCAACATAGCATGAACAGACCGTTCCAGTTGCGATAGGAAGAGAGCGGCGTCATGCGCGTAAAAGGGAAATGTGATGATCCACATTTCCTAGTGGGATAGGTTTAACAGATGGATGGTTCCTAATGCAGATGGCGAGGAGCTCAATTGCAACTGCAAAAAGCAGCGGGCTGAGGGGGCAGCCCCGGTGCCAATGTATTAAAAACATTGTCAATCCTTATTGGTTCGTGAGAATAGATGAAGATGGGTGAGCGTGCAGAACGAAACAAATTGACTATTAAACCCAAAGTCCAACACCGTCACCGTATTATGAACTCCACCTGATCGGAAGCCAAAGGGCAGCCGCCTTAGAACCCTTCCTGTATCTATGATACATTAACGAATGACGGATGAATTCACCTATTATGATTCAGTCCAACGAAATCAGAATTCACCCTTTTAGTTTTTGTGTCACTCAGTCAAAAGCAACTTGTGGTATTTTGAGACTTAGAGTTGAAACTCAACACACACTCACGCAAACGCACACACAAGCAACCTGATTCCATCAAGTGGCCATCTTCAGCCTCAGGGAAAGGGGACATTTGGCGAGTTTTTCCTCGTCCTGCAGGAACCTTTTCATGTGATCCTCGTGATGGTGACGCCTGTGAAATGCTCTCACTTAACGACGGTTGAAGAGACCAATACTGTATAAAATGATAAAAACTCTTCTGTGGAGTTTTCCCTCATTTAGATTTGTTACATTTCAGCCACAAATCAACCGGTATTTGAATATTAAAACTTAATCTTTCGCCCCCTTTTTTTGTTTTATTCCCTCTGTTTGTCTCCCTTAGCGATCATTAGATGCACCGCGAGGCCCCTTTGTTGTCCTCCTTCGGCGCCGCCTCAAATGAACATTATTTTGTTATTGCCAGTTAATACAGAGTGTCACCGCCTTTGGTTCGTCATCATCCATAATTAAAACCTTTCTCTGTTCGCTCGGTCTTTGTTTTCCCACGTGAAGCACCTCGGATAAGAGCTATTTCTGACCAGCGTCTGAAGGAACCCTCCTGATGGATCTGAGGGGACGATCGGCGACTGCACTTCAGAGATGTTTCATGTGGGAAAGTGACTGATAGTTGTTATCGGCTCATTTATTTGAATACCCCGCTGTGATGACTCAAAGACAGGAGATCTCCAAATGAATATTCAGTCCGGATAAATTATCTTTTTTTTTTTTGGTCCTTTTCTTTTTTTTCTTCGGGGAGGGCGCGTCTGCTCTGACAGTGAGGCTGCCTCGTACAGAAAAGGCTGTTGTCTACGCAACTGAGCCAGTCAGCTCTGCTTATCCCCCCCCCCCCCCCCCCCCCCACAACAAAAAAAAAACCCCCCACACCAAAAACACCCAAGCCCCGCCAGGTCAGATTATGCTGTCGAA
>CAAKHD010005737.1:311399-324746 GCA_901007705.1 Fistularia tabacaria
TATATTTTTTTCATTGTCTATTATTTTATTTTATTTTATTTTATTTTATTTTATTTTATTTTATTTTATTTTATTTTATTTTATTTTATTTTACCTTATTTTTGGAAACTCCAGACTGCAATGTTTAACTCTACCTTTATTTAAGAGGAAACGTAAATCATATTCCTTCAGTATCCAGTATTGTTCTCACAAATGAATGGAAACTCAACAAAAACTGGCAACCAACTTTCCTTTCAAGACAATAAATGTTAAATTTATACTTGTTTTTTTCTGTTGTGTTTTGGTTTGGGGTTTTTTTGGCAAGAATTACACACACAAACACACACACACAAACAAAAACACTGTTCTCAGCATTCTCTGCAAAGAAAAATAAAACAGAACTGTATCTGACAAGCTATCCCAGTGAGTCTACTGAAGCCTGTTTGTTTACTCCATGATGCAGTTCTGGCACTTTCAGTCAAATCAGCACCAGTAAAATGTGTTTTACCCCAAACATTATAATTACCCGCTGATTGTGTTGCTTTTATGGGAGAAAAAAAAACAAACAAAAAGAGCTGCAAAGTCACATTAATTCATGTTGCACGAGAGGAAGTTGAAATGCAGACTTCTCTAATTCTCTTTGGGAGAAAAACTATAGAAACACTGAATGACTTTCTGTCCTAATGTAGAGAATCACTGTGAAAGCGAACACACACATTCAGCATCTTTGAGGCCTGAAATAATAAATGAAATGAATATTCAGGGACCCTTTGGAAAGCGGTTGTTTGTTTAATGAATCCGATACTTCTCTTACTTTTCCTTGATTTACCGTGTGAATAAATATGGCGTAACAGCAAAAAACACCCCTTTTCTCTCTCAAAAATATGCAAATTCCCTTTGACGTGTGCGCACACACACACACACACATACGCACACACATATAGGAGGTGGAGATGGTCAGACACGCCGACGTCTGCTAATGTAAGCCGTGAGGCCACTCCGTCATCTGCTCAGCACAAGTCTGACATCTACTGTCAGGGTGGCGGTATTTCACATCCCTCCTGACGGCTGTTTTAATCCAGATATTCATCTTCATCCCGCTCGGTCGGATTTAAACGCCATTTATCTGGTGTATCCGGCATAAAGGGGGTTATTATTCTCGTTTTCCATCTGCGTTTTTTGTGCGAGGATTATCACTGCAGCGTCCTCCGTTAAAAGAAATCCTTATTTGCTGTATCTGGGATGACCCCCGTGAAGCCCCTCGGCTCCTCGCTCAATAGCAAACCACATAAAAGAACGGCGACACCGACGAAAGGCACGCTGTGACTTTGCCTTCATCTCCAAAATGACATCTTGAGCTATCACTCCAACCTCTTTTTAGGGTTTTCTGCTCGTTCCTAGTTAGATTCAGGCAATTCCTTTCTCTTTTCTTTAATCAGGGCCGGTTTGGTAAGGTACAATAGAGGCTTTCGCAACATTAATCACAAGAGCGCAATTATTGCGCTTGAGTGACGCACAGGATGGGACTTTCCAGGAAAACAAGCAGGGTTCCGCAGAAACACCCCCCCCCCCGTTGGTTTGTAGAACGTCTCACTGCATTTGTTAAGCAGTTCAATTTCCCCTCATTTACCCTTCATCAGCCATTGATATGACGTGGCGGCCCGTGTTGGACGGATGCCGCCCGCACAGCAGAGGGGGAAAGCGGGTTTGTTTCGCGGGGAAAACATTTGCCCTTTTTATTTACTGAAAAGTTTGTTGTGAGGAGCATTCGGTTACCATGGTGCGTGGCCTGACCTCCTGCAACGCCCCCGGCAGGTGTCCAACATTGTCATATCTACTATGAATACTTTAGCTATCATTATATCATGTCAGCTATTACCATGTTTGTGCTACTGTTATTATTAGTATGAGATCATTTGTGCCTGTCCCTCCCAAACCTCACACCGCCACTGTCCCCATCACACTCTTGCTTTCTATTTCTCTTTCCTTCTCTCTCTTTCGAACCCAACCGGTCAAGGCAGAAGGCTGCCCGCATTGAGGATCAGTCCAAGGTTTCTGCAGCTGTAAAAGGCGAATGTCGCATCGGCGCTGACGCCAAGCGCTTCCTTATAAGGGGGGAAATGTCGAGTTTCTGTAAATCATTTGAAAGCGCGTGGGCCGAAGCCGGTGGCTCATATCGATATCGATTCCCTCCTGTGACGTAATCCGCCATGACGGGAGATGACCTGCAGAGATCCGCGTGTCGTAATAACCATGGGAACGAAAACCGCCCTCTCAGGAGGAAGAGCGATGGCGGGTCGATCTCTGCAGTCGACATCCCTGAAACCATTTCAACTCTTGTTTTGCAGACTCAAGTCATAAATACATGTGATTAAATAACCAGGTAATTTTATTTTGCCTCCCAAAAAAAGCTCGAGGACATTAAATTTCTTCCCGTCAGCCCTGCATCTCCGTCGGGAGAGACAGACATTTTCACGCAGGACTTGAAAAGACGTTTGGACGAGACAACCCCCCCTGGTTTATATTGTGAGCTGCGGGACGGCGTCAACAACATTAAGTCGAGTTCCCGGATCTCATAAAGAGTCTGAGACGCCCCCATGTCTCAATAAACTCCGCAGCCTCGTGCTCGTTGTTATTGTTTTCTTTATTACCGCCTGCTTACACACAATGTTTTGGCAGCCTGGGGAGAGTTCTGCTAAAACCACGAGCCCTTAATATGAAACTTGATGTTAGTGGTGTAAATTTGCAGTGTTTTTATTCGTCGTGTCAGTTGTGTGTTTGAGCTGCTTCCCTCATACTTTCCCAGTTTTCCCCCACCCACGCAACTTTTTTCTGCTTGTGAAAAGCAGAGGGAACAGACTGGGTGAGTGAAATGCTCCTCCAGCCCCGATGCTGAAAATCCAATAATGTAATTAACAGCAGCGGGTATTGATTATTTTCCTGATCAAGATCATCCATCTGGTCAGATACATAAGATCACCTGTGACATGTGAATGAGAGAGTGAATAGTTGCATGTTTCTATATGACCTGGGAATGAAAGCATGAGTGGTTGCTTGTGACATGTCAACCAGAGAGCTAATGGTTGTCCGTCTATATGATGTGGAAATGAAAGGGTGAATCGTTGTCTGTCACTCTGCGTTGAGTGAATGAAAGAGTGAATGGTTGAACGTCACTCTATGACGTGTGAATGAGAGACTGATCTGTTATACCCATATGTGATCCCGCCTCCGGCACAATGACCGGTCTGGATCGGCTCCAGCGACCCCAGTCGCAGGATCAAACCTGTGGAGATATTGAATGAATGAATGACTGAATATTTCTATCGTTATGGAAACGATAATTATGTCATTTTAGATACAGAAACAGTGGTGATCTCGACCAACTCAAAGAGGGTGACTTTCAATGCGATGACACTTGCTTTTATGATGAAGCGCCGTTCATTATAACGTTTTTATACAGTTTTCACTGCAACCGTAGTTACAAGGCTGGGCTGTGACATACAAGAAGCAGCCGATCAGTTTGGGTTAAGTTTCCTCTCGTCCAGAATATCTACACTCAAAGTCATTACTTGAAGAAAAAGTCAATCAGATCCCAATCACCGATACGGCCCAAGGTGACGCGGAGCACATTAATATGTGTATGAAAGTCAATCAATAATCGCAGTAATCCCGCGGGAGGAATTGTGGATTAAAGGAGAACACATGCATTGTGTAACTCCCACACTGTCTGCTCCTTAATCCTTGGGTATAAGATTGTTGCACAATCAGAGGGATTTACACAGGTTGGCAAGGTGACAGATCAGATCAGATCCAAGATCAACTTTCCCTTTACTTTGTCTCCACGTCTTTATTCATCCCTTTCATGTGTCACAATACATCATTCATCAAAAAAAAAAAAAAAAAGAAAGCAGATGAAAAGTCAATCTCCTTCAGCGCGTCCTGTATACCTGTGTGTCTCGGCGGTTATCTCCCCACACAGCCAAAGTTGACGATATACAGTAGAAACTTCATCTCCCGCGTTTCATCCCGCTCAGGGGTTCCAGCGCCGTGTCACCAGGCAGCTCAAAGAGAGAATCTGTGACTCGATAAGTCTGGGCAACATCAAGGAGGGACCATGTTTTATTCATCGGCACAAAGCTCCTGAATTCCCCTCAAATCAAATGCACCTGCCTTTGTTTGAGAGATCAAGCTTGAGATTTGACGTATAGAGATGATTGGATTTCTGCTCTCTTTTTTTGTTTAAGCAGTTTGATGAGACCAGATTCATTTTTCTTTTTTTTTTTTTTAATAATTCAATTATGTAAAATGTAAAAAAAAACAATAGCTTAATAGCGGGATCGTTCCAAAAAACTCCCCTTTCCGTCAATGTCGAACAAAACTTCTGCAGGAGCCCCCTCGCATCCGGTTGACCTTGGCTCTCCTGCTGATCCGCTCGCGCTGTCGAGCTCCTTTCATCGTCCCTTTCGCCATACATCCCTCCGTTGCCCACTCTGATCTCCCGCTGTCAAAGAATTTCAAACAAATCCTGAGAGAAGCGTGCGCACACCAGGATCATATTATGATTTGGTAAAAATTTTGGATTCGTTCTATTTTCCTGGCGAGCAAGGCCGTAATTGGCAGAGAGGTCTTTTTGCGTGATGAGTACTCCATAAATAAGAGACACAGCCTGCAAGCGATTAGGACGACGAGCAGTGAATTCTTACGAAACACCTCAATGAATCTTATCTGCTTATATTTTTAGTTTTGTTGGCACTTTCTCGTTTTTTTTTTCTCATTTTGTATTCAGCGTGGTTGCGCCATATTTCATCAACCAAAGTAAATGGAACCCCCGACCCAAAAATTTCAAAAAAAAAACAAGACTCACTTCACATGTAGAGGAGGTGAGATCATGGTGGGATCCAAGTCACAGCAGAAAAAAGTTACACCATGCGATCCCGGCGATAAAATCCCGACTCTTTACGTGACGCAACATCTTGGCATTGTATCCTTTGATTTAACAAGAGGATCGAAAGTGCTCTATGTCAGGTGTGTGTTCTCCCTCTGAGGGCAAAATCCTTCTATTTATACGTTGTGTAGGAACGACTCGCTGCATCTTGGAGGAAAAAAACCTGAAAACAAATTTGCATTGCAAGCAGACAGGAGGCAAAGTGGCAGATAACATTATTTCTGAGTTACTAAAACTTTTCATTGTTCAAGAATAAACCTGAAAAGACAACGGCATGAGTTCTGACCCTTAACTGTTGGTTATCTATCTATCTATCTATCTATCTATCTATCTATCTATCTATCTATCTATCTATCTATCTGTCTATCTGTCTGTCTGTCTGTCTGTCAGTCCATCCATCCATCCATCCATCCGTCTATCTGTCTGTCTGTCTGTCTGTCTGTCCGTCCATCCATCCATCCATCCATCTATCTATCTATCTATCTGTCTGTCTGTCTGTCTGTCTGTCCGTCCATCCATCCATCCATCCATCCATCTATCTATCTATCTATCTATCTATCTGTCTGTCTGTCTGTCTGTCTGTCTGTCCGTCCGTCCGTCCGTCTGTCCATCCGTCCGTCCGTCCGTCCGTCTATCTGTCCTTCTGTCTGTCCTTCTATCTATCTATCTATCTATCTGTCTATCTGTCTGTCTGTCTGTCTGTCCTTCTGTCTATCTATCTATCTATCTATCTATCTATCTATCTATCTATCTATCTATCTATCTATCTATCTATCTATCTATCTATCTATCTATCCATCTATCGCTAAATGAATATAATGAGATCTGACTACATGAAGGAAAGGAAAGGTGTAGAAGACAGTGGAGAGACCTGGTGTCTGGTTTAAAGACATTGAGGTAAAGGGAGGCGGCAGAGCTGGAGGCGGGGGGGGATGAAGATGTTTAGGTTCTCTTTGGGAGTGAGGAGGATGGATAGGCTCAGGAATGAGTCGGATGGATGTTAGATGTTCTTGAGATAAAGTCAGCCTGGGATGGTTTGGACATGTGCAGAGGAGGGATGGTGTAAGATCTGGGTAGAAGGATGCTGAGGTTGGAGCTGCCAGACAGGAGGACTAAAAGGAAAACCAAAGAGGAGATTCATGGACGGAGCAAAAGAGGAAATGAAGTACATTGGTGTGAGAGAAGAGGATGTAGAGGACACGGTTAGATGGGGGCAGATGATTCACGGTGGCGATCCCTAAAGGGGAGCAGCCCAAAGGAAAAGAGAAAGAATGCATCCCAGCAGGGCTTCTTCGACCAGCATCAGTGGGAATAATGGCCTTACAATGGAGCCTTGAGCTGCAAATCCATTTCAAATTCAATGTCTGGGTCAAAAGACGGTCAAAGTCTGATGTTTTTGATAAGTGTGTTGCGTTGTTGGGGCGGCTCATAAAAACCCTTTCTGCAGGGATGGGAAGTCTTCGGCCCAATGGCCTGACTCTCATCCTTTATGACTGATCTGGTGTGCTGATAATGCCGAGACTACCAAAATGGAATTAGTTGAAGTTGTGTGAGTACCTGTTTGCGTTTCCCTATCCATATATTATTCAATCTAATTACGTTGGATGGATCCGACTCCTCTGACACTGCTGACTGGCTTTCTGAGTCTCACGAACACGGCTCGTCTGTGTTAATGTAATTCAAAGTGCAGTCAGTCGGCGGCATGTCATATCGGATAGACCTCAGCGGGTCGGCTCTGGCTCTGGCCGGACATCACCGCATCCTCCGACACACTACTGACAGTAACAACAAGGTAATTGCTTCAGAAAATAACTCGACGCCTATTAGAATGCTCGCACTCAGGCTGCATCGCCGCAGGGCCGAAGCCAGCTTTGTGTTTGGGGTGTCATTTAAACACGCTGACTGCTGCCATCAGATGTAATTTTTGGATGACAAGGAAAAACACTACAATCGGGGGCTCTACTTTGAGCGAGCTATCTGGTCCGGCTCGCACGAACAGGAGTCAGGCGTCAGTATGACTGTGTCACTTCATTACAGCAGGGTATCTCAGCCGTCCACTTATGCTGGAGTTGCAAACTGCTCCTCTGTCAATGCCGAGCTCATAATATTCACACATATAGAGCGGACATGCAACGTTTTTGCGCTATTATATATTACATTTTTCTCTTTTTGATATTTTATCAGTGACTCAATGACATCCAACCAGTCTTTGGAATTGTGTTTGGGGAATTGTCACAGTGCCATGGACGTTTCATATGTAGAGCAGGTCTGCACCACACTCACAGAAAACCACCGTTCCCCATGATCAAGGCGACGGCGCCAAGGAAACCCTGCCCTTTACTGAGAAGAAACCTTGGATAGATTTGAGCTCAAAGCGGGCGGCCTTCTGCCTCAACCGGTTGGGGAAGAAATACAGAGGAGGACGGAGATCTAGAAACCAAGAGTGTGCTACAGACGGGGGGGTATCAGGGTCTGGCGGGGAAAATGATCTCATGCTGGTCGCGGCTCAATTGTATGGTAATAGGTGACATGATGCAATAATACCTTTAATATTCATAAAATGAATAACAACAGTGGACGCTTGGCAGGACTATTACAGTAGTTCAAGCTACGTCAGCCGGGAGCCTCCGAATTTAGAGAGACCACGGACTTGGGAGAAGACTCAGCAGAGTCATGGGAAGAACCTGCGGTTTCGGACAACAATTGCACAGTAAAATAAAGATGACGTTGAAAATATCGGTAATGAAATCTCCTGGCTCATGTTTTTCAAAAGAAGAAGTGCTGGCTGCCTCTGCAATTGGAATGAACATCTCATGATGAAGCGTGTCCTGATATCTGTTGCAGAAACATCAACCAGCACACGGTCTGGTTGGCAGAGCCCAACTCATTCTTAAGGCAAACCTGCCTGTGAACAGTTTAAACCGAAGCTAAAAGGATGGAGGCCGACATCTGGTCCAAAGCTGTGACTGAAGCGCTCGAGGAATGCCTGGGGAGCACCGACTGGGATGCGGTCATTGATGGGACTGATAACATCAGAGATGCAGCGTTCACTATCTCTGGGAATATTCAATACTGAGGGGGCACAATAATTCCCCGAAGGTCTATCGAGGATTTCGCGGATAACAAGCCCCTGGGTGTCCCCAGAGTTAAACAAACCCTTGACCAGAATAAGTGCCTGTTTAAGTGGAGTGGGAGCAGAAAGGAGAAGAAAATTGTGCACTGAGTGTGAAGCATCGGACAAAAAGGTAGAGGAAAGCTTGTCAGCAGAGGACAGAAGGAGAGGATGGAGCGTTGCCTTGCAAAGGCGAGTGAGGATCTAGCTTTTGGTTTCTATACGTAAAATCCCATGTCACGTTTTCAGATTGTCAAGAGAGGTCAGATTTTATTTAGATGGCGTCGAATCGCGACAAAGTTGTCTCATGGCACTTTGACCGAAACCCAATTTTCCCCCATGAGCGTGCACACTCTGCCTTTTAAAGGGACGGAAACATCCCAGCTCTTCGCAGGAAGCACTCTGTCTCAAGAGAAAGAGATAGAGAACGAAGAGAAGGACGGACGGATAGAAAACAAGACTGTGATGGAGACAGTGGGGGTGTGACAGCTGGGAGGGACAATAATAATAATAATAATAATAATAGTAGCGCTGATAGTTACATAGTAATAACTGAAAATTCTACATTAATAGCTTTAATATTCAAAGGAAATAACAAAGATGGACGCCTGGTGAGACCGCTCCGGTAGATCAGGCCTGGAAATGAGAGAGCCCAGGGAGAAGATATTAGGCCACTATCATGCACCGATGAAGGGGACAGGAAGAGTGGGCGGAAGGAGAGAAGTGCATCATGGGGCATCCCATGCTTAGTAAGCCCATGGCAGCTGAACTAGTGGCTAGCATAGCCCTGACTATACTTTCTTTCTCAAAAAGAAAGGTTTCAAGCCTATTTTTGACCAAAAGACAGGGTTTTCTGTCCTCGAATGGAGACTGAAAGCTCCACAGAAGAGGAGCTCTGTAACCAAATGTGGTGAAAGACCTTTGTCCGTCTTCATTTAGATCCCTGTTGAATTTGCATCCTCTGCTCTATGAGCCCCTTTGAGGCAGCAGAGAGCAGGATCTCAGCGGTGCCTTGAATACAATGCAGCCGCAGCTTTGGTTAGCCGTGTTGACAGATGTTGGGGGTGAATCATCGAATCGCACGATTAATTAATGAATCTCCGACTTGTGTGAGCATCTGAGACGCCTCTTCCGTCTCAACATTGTTTCAAATACACCAAAAACACATCAAGGCCCGGAAACCTGAGCCGTCCGCAGACTACCTTGACCTGCATGCTTGCGAATCGGTTATTTTGCTAAATCTGTTTCGATTCCACAAAATTATGTTTAGCCTTTATTGAAGGGGCATCCGTTCATGCTCCTCCAAGAGTGAAGCTTCACTTGAGCGGTTTATCTGCAAATTGAGAGAAACGTGTACGACTTTAAGATGGAGAGCAGATTCTGATGCATTTCTGAGTCACTCCGAGGAGGGATTTCTGTCAAGTATCGTGCTCGACTGAAGTCGGCCTGGCTCGCTTCTTTTCCGCCAACACAACAGCCGTGAACCTCGGCGGCTAAAAGCAAAACCACTCTGGTTTGGCAGACGATCAGCTGATTTGCAGTGAGGAGAGAATATCATATTTATTTCTTAAACGGTTTATTTGTTTCTCTAAAGGGCGCAGGTGCAGGTGTTGGCGCCGACGATGGCTGCCGTCCAGCTGCATCCAGTGTCAAAAATGTTCTCCCTCGCCAGCCTAGTTCTCCTTCCCAGCTACAACAATTCCAAATGTCTGCTGTGGGGAAACAAAAAACAAAAAAGCCCATGAGTAGGAAAGTGTGTTCATTGTGTTTTCGCGGGAGTGGTATGGATGTGTGTGCAAGGCCATTAAATTCGGCACAAACAGGTACACGTTGTTGTGACCACAAGTCGCACAAAATGAGAATAACTCTGTGGTTACCGTGGTAACTGTATCTTAGAAAACGGAGAAAACGCTATAGAGTGCAAGTGAAGACAAAGATTTCCTGAACCAAGTGTCTGGTTAAAGCTACACTCTGACCCTTTAAGAAAAACACATCTTTTCTTTGTTCTCTTGAGGGGAAAAAATTGGCAAATGAATCAAGTACTTTTCATTTGATTTTTACCGAGTAGTCTTTGCAGAACAAACACAATCACCAATTCAATTCATCGGGACAAAGGAAGGACAGGACATCTCATATGATATAAACTAATAATGAGACCGATAACCAGCTCACCGAGGGAGGAGGGCGAAGTTGCTGGTTTTGGCATGAAAATCCCAGGTAACATCAGAAGCTGCTCCGTTTCCACATCGCAGGAGTGCGTTGTCATTGACCCCCTTTCCGTTAATTTAAGTGATAATTCCCAGCGCATGCTTGGATTTATTTCACAGGAGCTACATCCCCCCGGAGGCGGGCGTACAGTGTTGTAAATTAGGTGCTACACTCACCCGCCTCCGTCTATTCGACAGTCTCCACAAACTCTGCGTAAACGTGTGGTGAACAACGTCAGGGCTTAAACCAAGTCACGGCCAAGTGGTAAATTAGAAAACAACAGGGGAGGGGAGGGATAGACCTTGCAGGTTCGTCCCAATGTTATGGAAGTTGTTCTACTTATTTGCGGCGCCTGATAGATGCGGCAGACTAACGTGTCATTGATGGGATTGTTTTGATCACCTGCGTTTTCGTCTGATTGAGTTGTTCGGCCCCGTCAGATCAATCCGGCTTCGCAAAGTCGAGATGCTAAGACGACTCCGGTCCCCCGACTGCCGTTTCTGCGATCAGTTTAATCAGATTCATCTGCTTCGGGGACGGCATATTAATCTTTCTTTGGACTCCGTTCATTTTCATGTGCTCCTTCGGGGTGCTGCAGGGGGGCAGGTGGTGTCGGTGGGAAGGGGAAGCTGTGCGGGGGGTTGGGGGGGGGGGTCAGGGAGTAAACCTGTGAGCTTTCAAAGATCAAATATTACTGGTCCATGGATTGGACACTGAACTGTGTCAACCAACAACAACACCACTATCTTTCTTGAATATCCTACTGATACAATTCCTCGACCAGGGAGAGCCGCGCTCTGATAAACCGTCTGCTGCGAAACGGCGATGAACTCTGCAGAGAAACCTCGTCGAGGTTAAGATCAAGACCAGGGAATGACCAGAGCGAGCCTGATGCTCAAAGGAGAAAACGAGGACCTTGAAGATCAAACCGAGATACTCAATGACAACATCTGTAGATGTGAGAAACAACAAGAGAACAGCCCAGGAGGGATGAATAGATGAAGACTTTCTGGGGAGATGAAGGTGGATGGGAAGGACTGGTGTTAACAGGAGGGAGCTGATCATTGCAGCATCTCACCAGCGGCATGACTGAGCCAAATAGCAGTGATGCATTCAAGAGCCACATCCAACACGTACTCCTTCTCTTACCTCTGTCCTCTTAAGTAGCTGGCCAAGCTTATATGCCATGGCTTTGACAACATGTCTTATTTCAAAACATTTGTTCAGCACTCGGTTCAGTATATTAAATAAAATGATAAAAATTGGAGTGTGTTTGAATTTTTGATTTTTGATTTGACTGTCAGCCATGTGTTGGAAATATAAGTCCGTATATTAAAATTCACAAACTATTACTACTACTACTGTCTGCTACGTCAGACTCCCCAGGTACCAAACTAAAAGTTCCTTAATCCATTTCTAGGACATTTGGTCAAATATCCGTTACAGGCAACATGGTTTAAGTCATTTACTCAAACACAATCTTTATTTTTTGGACCTTTTTACTCAAATGCACTTCACCTATCATTAAATCATGGACCCGAGATCCATAAAGGTCTTTGATTTCTGCATTCGGCATCGCTTGATCTACTGCCAGACGTCCACCATTGTTTCTTTTAAGAATATTAAAGCTGTAACTGTATTGTATCAGATATCACTGTGTAACTGTTCTCACTACTGTTAACATTTTCAACCTCCTGTCTCTATCAGTATTTGGTTCCTATCTCTGTCCTTCTCTCTCTTTGAATCCCAACCGGCATAAGGCCGCCTGCATTGAGCTGGGATCCATCCAAAGTTTCCGCATCGGTTCAAGGCAGGGTTTCCTCGCCAATGTCGTCATGGGGGCAAAGTTGGGTTTCTGTCAATCATTTTAAAGCGTCGTGTGACAACTGTGTCGCGATTTAGCGCAATCTGAATCTGAGGGCTCTTAATCTCCTCTGCATTCACTTTTTGAAAACCTTTTCAGATTTATGTAAGAACCTGCTTTTAAAGACACCACCGTCAGCTGTTAAAAGATGGATTTCATGTTGATGGAGCTAATCTTCGCTTATTTTTCGCACGCCGCTTTGGTCCCCTTCCGAGCGTGGATGTCTCAACCGTTTTCATCTGGGGCTCTCGGCAGAGGGGGGTCTCCCGAGCAACTGCCCGCTGTGTCGGTTAATGAATCTGTTATTTGGTAAGAGTGACCGAAAATAGTATAATTGAGCCGGCACGCTGAGGAGGAAGAAGCGGAGGGGGATAATTCTCCACGTCCCAAACAAGCGATTGTCTCGATAAGATACTTCAGTCGAAGCATTAAACAAGAATATTGCTGTCGCTAAACCTCTTAAATCAAGCTTTAAAATGTGCCGGGATGTCTGTTTTTGTTCAAACCCAGACACCCTCTCGTGTGAAACCTCTGTTGTCGTTCCGGACTCGGGAACACCGTCGCCCGAGACTTGAAACGGCTTCATTATGTCACCAACCGGCTGCAGGTCTCCATGCCAGGTTTTTGGAGCAGAAACATTGATTTGCAGCGAGCGTGACGGGCGCCAAAGCTGACTTTGTTTGTCCCGCAGTGGGTAAATATGGCAGTTATCAACACGGACGGGCTGTTCAGGAACCTCTCCCGGCTGCCTCTGTCTGGGAATGTGCACATCTGCATGGATACGCTCACAACCCTCTGTTCGTCTCTATAATTTAGCCGCCATCGTTTCTTCATTCTCCAGATTTTGCTGTGTCGTTCATGCTTATCTCTCTCTCTCCCCCTCTCTTTATCGTAGCCTATTAATGTCTGGTGCTGCTTTCCTTTTAAAACAACTTTCCTTTTTTTGCACATTAAAAAGGTAGACTGCAAGCCCCAGTAGGTCACAGTGCATTAACCACACTAATAAACCCATTACGCTGCCACGGAATGGGACTCAAATGAGAGAGAGGGAGAGGGTGTTGGGTAATGATGATAAAGAAAAGGGAGTAGCTGATTTGGGTGGAGAAAAGTGGTAGACAGGAGGGAGATATGAGACACGGTGACAGGTTGAGTAAAAGACACCGTGTGAGTGTGCGCCTGTGTGTGTGTGTGTGTGTGTGTGTGTGTGTGTGTGTGTGTGTGTGTGTGTGTGTGTGTGCG